>JALBCR010001529.1:0-114308 GCA_030710515.1 Abscondita cerata | reverse complement strand
GGAATCGCTTTTCCCAATGGCCGGTAAGAATGGTTGCAAAGAGCGGAGCAAAGAACACATATGTGGACAAAGGAACAGAGCGAATCGTGATTTGAAGCACCGAATGAAATAATCCACCCAAAAATTGTAGGTTACCCTATTTGTTGTTAAATTTGTACAAAAATTAATTCACGCCAACATGTGAAAAAATCACTTTTTAGTGTAAGCGGTAAATGCAGGTATAAAGCTAAACAGTGTTGTGGTCAGTGGCAAAATAGATTAGTATTTTTCTACCACAAGTTTATTTTAGGTTTTGAATTCAAAATAGAGTTGTGATTGAAAAATCCATTTTATTTATATAAAACCACAGAAATCCAATTTCATTTTATAACTAATATTCCTAATAATAACATTAATAACTGCTCAAATGAGAAAAATGTCTCAAATCATGTACTATTATTTTCTGTTGTAGCAGCAAACAATTTTTGAAAATTGTAAAAAACATTCAAACATTCAAAAATACATAATTGAGTCGCCTAGAAAGTAGATTCCAAAAATATTTAATGTGAGTGGGCAAGTATGTAGAATGTAAAAACGAAATGGTGTCGATAAAGACTGTGAAGGTTCAGGGTTACAATATCATTTGTAATGGATAAAGGATTTATCAACTCTTTGTTTCTTCAAAAGGGCCGAGAGAACACCAAAGGAACTGTTGTTTAATTTATCTGGTTTTCTCGTAATTTTCTCCGAAATCTTTTAGTTTGGATACCCTATATTAGATCGGGTGGTCAATTCAGAATTTGTTGTTTCAAAGAACTTAGAAGATGATGAAAATGGTTAATCTAAGAAAAACAACTGTAATCTTATACAGTGTGAGTGTAAAGTATGGAATAAAATTCATTAAATTTTTATGCAATTTTTCTCGGACAGGTCAATTTTATTTTTTTGTTCTTATCTTTTGGTATAAATCAACCCTTTCTATATCCACTAGTGGTGGCGCAACAGGGGGAAATTTGAAAATTTTAATGGAAATGGGGTTAAAAGTTACATTTTCGGAAAGACCATTTCATCTTCTATGCAGCAATGTAAGCATCTTCAACATCGATCGATTAGAACAGGAAAATTAAAAAAAGAACTTCGTTCGTTTTTTTAAATTTTTGGCTTTCGACGGATTTTAAAATTAAAATTATATGTTGTAGTACTTTATAAGATAAGTTGAATTAAATTTAAAAAATTTCAAAATTTGATTAGGTAAGGTCATGTTTGAGGTCAAAGTCCAACATATATTCGTAAATATCTCAAAAAGTATTTCATGTACACAGTCGTGTAATACATCAATCGAAAGGGAAGTGCAAGCCAATTTCAAAAATGCATTAAAAAAAATTTTAACATTTTAGGTTCAAAAGTTATTTCGCTTTTAAAATTTTTTGAAAATATTGACTTTTTTGTTTCACAACCTACTCGTATATTAACGTGCAATCGTAGAATTTTTTGTTCTACGCAGTTCTGGTTTCTCTCATTTCTAGTCAACTCTAGTCTTTCTCTTCTCTAGTCAACTGTAGTTTTTCTCTTTTCTAATCAACTCTAGTTATTCTCTTTTCTAGTCAACTCTAGTCTTTCTCTTTTGTAGTCAACTCTAGTGTTTCTCTTTTCTAGCCAACTCTAGTTATTCTCTTTTCTAGTCAACTTTAGTTTTTTTCTTTTTAGTCAACTCTAATCTTTTTTCTTTTCTAGTCAACTCTAGTTGTTCTTTTTAGTCAATCTCCATTTTGAACCAACTTTATGCGCTTGCAACCTTATTTTTATTGAATAATAACAAATTTCTGAGTTTCTTGAATGCCGCATCCCTGAATTTGGCTGGTAAATCCTATTTAGATGTTCTTGCAATGGGGTTTTCAGAGGGCTTCTCACTATGACATTTTACGTCACAATGGTTTTTTTAACTAGATGTTTGTTATTATTCAATAAAAATAAGGTTGGAAGCGCATAAAGTTGTTTAAAAATGGAGATTGACTAGAAAAGAGAAAGATTAGAGTAGACTAGAAAAGAGAATAACTAGAGTTGACTAGAAAAGAGAGAGATTAGAACTGCGCAAAACAAAAAATTCTACGTTTGATTAGAACACATAAATACTAGAGTTACATTACATTACACGATCTTAAACTTGATAAAAACTTAAAAGTGCAATAACTTTTGAACCCGCAATGCCATCTCATTTTTGAAAGCAGTTTTGGAATTGTGTTTCAATCAGCTTTTGATTGATGCAAGTTGATAAATAAAAACGTCGAAATCTTCAAAAAACTTTTAAACTGCTATAACTTTTGAACCCAATCTAGTAAAACAGTTTTAGAATTGGCTTTCCACACGCTTTTGATTGATATATTGCACCTTAGTATAGGTTGTGAAACAAAAGTCGATATTTTCAAAAAATTTTAAAAGTGAAACAACTTTTGAACGCAAAATGTTAAGTTATCAAATTTTGAAATTTTTTCAAATTTAATTCAACTTATCTTATAAAGTACTACAACATATAATTTTATTTTTAAAATCCGTCGAAAGCCAAAATTTAAAAAACCAGCGAAGCTCTTACTTTGAATATTTTTCAGCATTAATATTAATGTCTACTTGTATTTTCTATTAATAATAATCAAAACAAGCAATAGTTTCCTGAAAGTATCGTCCAAATCTTTCTTTAGCTTATTTCTTTAGGTATAAATTATACATTTGTATCCCAACCGGTGGCGGCGTATCGTGGGGCAATTTGAAAAATTTGAAAGACAATAAAGATAAATGGTTGTTCTAATCACCCAATTTTAGAAACAATTACATTGCTAAATAGAAGATGAAAAGATCTTTCCGAAAATGTAACTTTTGACTACTAGTACCATTTAAAATTTTCAAATTGCCCTCCGTTGCACCGCCACTGGTTATGATAGAAATATATCATTTATGCGAATAGATGGGGTTTGTGTAATGCTTTCAGTGAACTGTTGTTTGCGTCGATTTATTAATAGAAAATGCAACCAGAAATTATTTTTGTAGAAAAATATAAAAAGATTACTTTTTTCCTGTTCTAATCGACCAATGTTGAAGATGCTTACATTGTTGCACAGAGGATGAAATAGTCTTTCCGAAAATTTAACTTTGGCCCCCACTGCCATTTAAAATTTTCAAGTAATGCTCCCTGTTGCGCCGTCACTGGTGGAGATAGAAATATATATATAATATACCAAAAGATGAGAATTTAAAATTAAAATTGACTTGTCCGAGGAAAATTACATAAAAATAAGGATAAAAATTTAATAAATTTTATCTCATATTTTACACTCACACTGTATATAAAAATGAATCCTGTTTCCGTCACGCCATATCTTGAGAACGATTTTACCGATTTCATTCATTTTTTAGTTCTGTAATACTTCATAAAAGGTTCTTACGGAAAGAAAAATTAAGAAAATTGCGCAAAAATTGGAAAATTTGAGAAAACTCGAGCGCGTTTGACAGTTCACGCACGGTAAAGTTTTTAATTTGTTTCATGAGTTTTGTTCGTTGCAGTTAGTTCATCGCAATAAAGCCTTACATTAAAAGTTTAATTTATTTAAATATGGATTTATGGTAAGTTTTCTTAGACTAGCAGATGGTTATACAGAAATACTAAGGGCCAGTTTGACCAAGCTTGATTAAAGTTAGTCATTGATTAAAGGCTATGTTTATTCGCTGGATACGATTGTATTTAATCAATTATTAAAATTAACCAAGTTTGGTGGAACTGGTCCTAAGTATTATTTTATTAGTTGTATATAAAAAATAAAGTTTTTGTATTTTGGGCCAAACTAACATAGGTACTTTCGGTGTAATTCATGTTGCGATGGGAAAACAAAACTAAACAACGTTAATATACATTTGGAATAGTTTAGACAAAAAAACTCGTAAAAAAAAATTAAATGGTGTAATGAGTTTGTAACGATGTTTTTTATTGCGTCTTAGTTTATTTGGTTGATCGGAAAAATTCGACACATACATTAAATTTCCAAATCAGGTAAGGTTTATAATGTACTACAATCGTACATGTACCTTTAATGCTTATTGCTTTGCACATAACTTTTATTATCTATTAGGTATATCTATTTACGTCCACATACCTTACAAACAATTTTATCAGTTTTATTGTACAAATAGTTGTAAAGATATTTGTCCAAATTTAGGGGAATTCTATGATTACAGAAAAGAACTAATTGTGGCATTTTCTAGTTTGTCTGGACACGTTCTTATTGGTAAGAATGAGAAAAAATTATGAACCTTTGATGAAATTCAAAAGCAAACTTAGTCAAAATGATCAGAGCAATGATGATCACTTATTTCAGTTTATAATTAATACGTGTGGTATAACCCAAGTATTACCCTTGTGAAAATTTGAACATGATGGAGATATTGAGACTCGTTAGTTGCCTTACATTTAATAAAAACTTTGATTTAAAGATTAGTTTCCATACCAATGATGTTTTTAATGTTTTTTTTAATTACTAGGTATATGAATATCTTTATCCGTACGAATGCGAAAAACGACGTTTATCAACCCCGGCAGAATTACAAGCAGCAATAGATGGTAATCGTCGTGAGGGTCGCAGAAGCAGTTACGGGCAATACGATAGTATTCAACGATCTCCAATTCCATCATCACAAATGTCACCGCTTTCACTAGTATCTCAACACCAACAATTAACAGCGCGCATGAATTCCGTAATGAGCGGCGGAATCAGTTTGCACAACGGCGCCCATCATCCGAGTCATCCACAGCCGTTAGGTCAACCGCTGAACGGTGGTCCAATACCAGGTTTAGCACCAAGCGAGTTCGAAGCTCGAATGATGGAATACGTAAAACTACTTAACAAAGAAATCAGGAGCGCAGCGTCTACTCCACCTCGACAGGGTGATAGTTCGCCTCCAAGCGCGGCATCTCCATTAAATCCCTTTAGAAATGTCACGCATGACGTTATGGAATTTATACAACAACAACCAATTACAAAATGAACCTCAGAAAGAAGCGCTTAATTTATCAGACCCAGCACCACACATACCCTTATCACAACAGGCCATTGTAAAAAGAGAAGTGGATAGAGAATGTTCACCACCAGCCAAAAAATTTATAAAAGCAGAAGACGAGCCTAGGTACATTACACCATCATCCACACATATCAAAATTAATAGTAGAGGTAAGTTTATTTTTCCGTAGCACGAATAATTAATGATGACTTCGACCAAAAATAAAAATCTAAGAAAAATTAAGATCTAAGATTTTGATGTCCTTAATGCGTTTCGTTAGAAGTGCCAGACTTAATGGAGCGCGAGGACGTTCCGAATTTACGTAATTAAAAATAGAACCAAACACTTCAAGTTTTATTCCTAACCCGTCATTATAGTTTTTTTTTTCCTATACGTAACAATTAATTTTCTTTGAATTGAAAAAGGCGACACTTTGGCATGTGTTGCGTTGCTCTAACAAAATTCTCGATAACGATTACGAAGATTAATGAATTTTTTGATTGCAGGGGATTCTCGCAATGGGGACAATTCATTAGTTGTAAGTATGGAACTAAACGGAATTACCTATCAAGGGGTTTTATTCGCACAATCGCCGTCTAGCGGTAGAACCGCTTTAGCTTCGTAAACGCGCCAAAATTAGTTTTAGAAATACGTATCGTAAAATTGTGAACTTTTTATTTATTAAGTGTTTTGATTGCATCAATTATAGATAAATAGGAATGCACGTGTTATAGACTGTTTTTTTAAAACGATTTTTATTAATAGATATTGTGCTTGTACAAATATCAATGTGAACGTAACGTAAACTTCCAATAAAGTAGGATCAGTATTTTTATATGCTAGTTTAATCGAAAACACATGACAATTTGTATTGTTTTCAAATATTTAAATAAAAATGTTTTGTAACTGTGATTTGAATTCGAATTTTGGATTTGTAATTTACAATAGACCAGTTACTGTACATCTGGAGTTTGGGTACCTTCAATTTAATTTAACATGTAAATATATAAATACATAGTAATCAGTATTTTAGAATAGTGTGTGTTTAGAATTTTAAATTTTTGTATATCTGCCAAAAGACTGTTATTTTATCATTATATTATTGTATACTGTATGAATATTGAATGTGAATTATTACTTTAATTGACTTACTATTTATTAAGCTAATGTATTTATACAATAGTTACTCTAGCAATATTAGAATTATCTAAGTGTAGAGAAAGAAATGTGTAAAATTAAGATGACAATGTTCCATCGTAGTTTAAACTTATTTCCGAAAAATCCCTTAAAATTCGTTTCGCTATTAGTTTGATCTGAGTGTCTCAGGGATATAGATATACAAAATAAAATCTGGAAACGTATTCTATGGATGTGTTTGTGCTGTTACTTATATGTAGTTAACTTGACCTACACATATAAGCACTTCAATGTGCCGTTAAATGCATCAAGTCATACATTAAAACTGTACATAATATGAATAATACCATTAAATATTCTCATTACGATTTTGAGTTTTTAAATTTTGACAAGTCTGTTACCAGGTGAGATAAAAGGAGTATTGGATTCCACCCTGTGACGTAGCTATCATGTAACCAGTAACCCCAATGCGGAAGGGCCCTTATCCCGAAACGACCCGCTCAAGATACAGTAATTTTAATACTTAATCTATATTCTCTGATTCTTATAGATATTTTAATCATTCTGCCAATAAATTAGAATTAACATATATTGACGATTTAAGTAAAGAAAAATGAGGTAACATTTTTAATTTGAAGTTTTTTTAGGTTCTGTTCAGATGAGAACCTTAAAAAGTTAAAAGGTAAATACAGGGTTTACTAATCGTGGAGATTTTATGTTCAATTTTAAAAGGTTCATGTCAATCAATGGCAAAATAGTAATTTGTTCAGTTATAAAAAAAACCTCATTGTACCTAATGAACAAAACGAAACACTTAAATAAGATGAGAAGTTACGCGACGGTTTTCAAACCGAAAGTTTTAACACCCCTTTTTTCACTTTTTTCGATGAATTAGAGTTAATACGTTACAATGAAGAAAAAAAATCTGTTCGATGGCCGGCCGTCCGCCTGTACCTATGCAAACAAAATTCAAGAAAATTATACGTCCGATTTTTAATAGACTTTGCACATGGGCTTTATTAAAAATTTTGCAGATTTTATTAGATTTTGTGAATAATCTATCTAGCCGAAAGGGACGTTAACTTACACAGATTTTCCAAATTTTAAAATATTAAGAAAAATAATTATTTTACATATTTTTGCTTCAAATAAAAGTCGTTTGCAATTTAAACTTTTGTTTAAATTATATTTTGATCCGATAAGTAATTACTGAGATATGACTATCACGTGACACTAATTGTTTCAACAATATCTCCACTAATATTAATTATACAAAAAGTTATAAAAAAAGTTCTTAGAAATTCTATTCTCTATAATTTTTGTATGAACCATTTTTTTCTTAAGCGCAATTTTCTTAAAATGAACGTGGGCGCGTGATACCTCATTTGCTCCGACGTAGTGTAGTAGGTAGCGTTCGTATAACGGCTTACCAGTTAGATATAATTAACTATTGTTGGCCGATACTGAAACGTTTAATTTGCTTTTACAAATTGCTTCGCGGTGCACATTTCGCTCATAAATGTGGATTTTTTTCCTACAACGCCAACGTATTGAATTTTTACACCACATCATTTAATAAGATGTAAGGAAAACCGCCGTTTAGATTTTTATAAAACTTTGCATATGAGTTTTATTTATAAATAGCTGTCTCGGCGCGCTTTGCTACGCCAAATAAAAGAATTGTTAGCAGTTATCTGTTATCCTCTCGAAAAGAAGCGATAAAGCGTCACTGATTTTCAAAAAATCGTATCTCCGAAAGTATGCGTCCGATCGCAATTTTTTGTTTGTTGGAAAGGTACATCTTTTGGCTACCTTCGCTCTATACATTTCGACTTCCTCAGAAACATGCACACCCATGGTGCGACAAAAAACGGCTAAAAAGTGGTAAATCAAGCAATCGCGAAAATCAAACGTTCGTGAACTATCCTGGATCGACCTGAAGAAGTGTGTAGATTTCATTCCAATATGATTAACGGTTTAGGAGAAGTTCGAGGACAAACAAACACACATTTATTTTTATATTTTAGAGAGTACAGATTTAATTAGATTAGAAATTTTATTGTCTATAACTTTTGTTTGAACTATTTTTTCTAAAACGAAATTTTAATTTTCAACTCGTCTTAAAAGGAACGAGCGCGCGGTATCTTGTGTTGACGCTGTTAGACGTTTATTTTATTTTTCGAGCAAAATGTTTCATCACCGCACTTTCGATACTCTTTTACACGTTTGTTAGTATCAGATAAATGTAGAGTACTGCTCCAAACGTTTGTTGTATATTAGTTTCATTTCGTTTTTTTCTTAATACCTCGGAATGTGAAATATGTGCAGGGGAATAAAATATTTTGTTCGAAAAATAAAATAAACAGGGTATAGAAAGTACGTCGCAACTTACACTTAATAAACTAAGACAAAGAACGATAAGATAGATTTGACAAAGCGTAACCCTTAAGGCATTAAAACCAGCTAGAATTAAGACTTAAATCTCGAAGTCCTGTATGGCTGCAAGACTACTTAAGTACAGCTTTTTCTGAAATTGAAGAGTGAAAAAAATTATGGTCTGGAGTCAATGTTTTCAATAAATATCGCATTGATAATCCAGCAATAGAAGTACCGGGCTTTGATCAAAAAAGAAAAATTTGGTCAAAACTAAAAATCGCATGAGAACAGGCCATTCGAAATGCAACTGTATGTTGTTTAAATGGAATGCGATTTCTAATCCAAATTGTGACTGTAGAGAACCTGAGGCCGTTGCACATATTGTAGAGGATTGTCAATTAACAAAGTTTAAAACCTCGCAATCATCCTCTTCTCCATTAAACTTATTTCCTCCGTTATATATTTAGGCTTCTCATTCGCCATTAAGTCTTTATATCTCTCGTTATACTTATCTACAATTTTTTATCTTTCTCCCCTTTCCCGGATTTGCGTATCCTTGTCCCTCATCACTATGTCCCCATAAATCCCCCTCTCTTTCCTCCCATACCCTACTCACTCATAGTAAAACCTCCTCTCTTCCTGTCTATGTTTTATTTTCATATCTCTCACTTGCCTTTAACACTCGTATAAAATTTATTTTTCTCTTCTACTTTCGAGCTCTTTCTCATATCTCATCGCTCTCTTCACTGCTTATATTCTTATCTTTTCTATTTTTATTTCTTTCTCTACTATGTACCCCGGTGTCTCTTTATCTAGCCCCATCATATCTTCAATACCTTTCCAGCACTCTCTCAAAATCTCCCACTCCTTCCATCTCCACACCTCCGCTCCATACATCATTACACTTTTCACCAGTTTTCAAATAGCCACCTTCTTTTTATGTCTCCTGCAAATTTTGTTTCCTAACCCCACCCCACCCACCTGCCCCTGTATCATGCGCCCCACCTATGCTAATTCTCTTACTTGTCCTTCATTCCATTGCGTACTTAATCTATAACCTAAATATTTCTACTCATCCACACTGTCTAACTCCTCTTCACCCTCTACCATTCCTCCTTCTTTCTTTTCCTCTCTTTTAAAAAAACCATTATCTTCGTTTTCTCTGTATTTCACTTTAACTTCTTTTTCCAAATATCATATAATGCCCTCATCATACCTTTCATATTTCTCTCATTCTTTGCTAAGCACTACAATGTCGTCCGCATATGCCAACCCCGTATTTTCTCCATTTCTCTCTTATATTCCTTCTTTCGTCTCGTGCATTTTTCTCTGCATTTCCTTCTCAGAGCTTTGTACTCATCTATACTTAGTTTTTTTCCACCTCCGTCTTCCATTTCTCGTTTCTATTTTTGATGTTTCATATTCCTCATTTCACCATTCTTTCCTCACTCTTTTGCATTTTTTTCTCACCCTGTATATTTTCTTTCTGTCGCCTGTTCTATTTTATTCACTAAATTTTTTGCAAATTCTTCTCCAACCCTTCAACTTCCATCTTCAGTTTATACCCTTCTATATTTTCTTCTGTCCATATATTAATTTCTTTCCATTCCATAATTTCTTCCTGCCTTTCAAATTACCACTCCTCCATATTCACTTGCAAAGGCTGATCGTGCGATTCTATCTCACTTCCTATTATTAAACTTTTTATATCCTCTATGATCTTCTCGTTTGCTATCACATAATCTATTACTGACCTGAGTATGTGTAATCGGCTTGTTCTCCCTTCTCCATGTTTCCATTCAAAATTGTTCATCCCTTTTTTTCACACATTACTATTAGTTTTTTTCTTGCCCGTTTAATTTCTTATCCTTCGAGCTTCTCTTGTTCACTTTTCCATTTACCATCATAACTAATAATGAAGTAGGTACCTATTTCACGGGAAGAGGTAATATGGGCTTTATTCACGCTTGTTTAAAACCGTCGCGTACTCATTCCCTTGAACACTTATAGGAAACAATAATTTAAATTAAATTCTAATTTAAAGAAAAATTTCAAAATGAATATTTTTGTAAATATTATAAGAATTGGAAAATCTATACAGATTAAGGTTTCTTTGGACTCAATGGATTATGCTCAAAATCTGATTAGATCTCGAGTTGTACAAATACCACCTACATGCCAATTTTCGTAAAAATAAGACCAGGAGTTTCTTAAACAACGACTTAACATAATAAAGAACAGAAGACAAATAATTTTCTGCTTGATTATAACGTATTAACTATAATTCATTGAAAAAAGTGAAATAAAGGGAGTGTTACCATCTTCATTAGATGTACCTACTTATGAGGACAGAAATTATTAATAGATGCGGTAATCACATCACGTAAATATCTTATATCAATATCTTCAATTACGAAAACATTATGAAATAAAAATTGTTGTAAATTGTAGTTTTTACAACTTTTGCTTGAATCATTTCTTTTTCTATAATGTAATGGTTTAGGTGTGGAGTTCTGTGATGCATCGCTTGATTTTATTAAAAGATAAAAGTAATTGACTATGTATAGTAAGAACTTTCAAATTTATAGATTTTAGATAAGGTGTGACTATGAATTTGACTGACAATTACCATTTTTCATGTCTTTGATAACTTGAGCTAATACATGTCAATTGATTGTCAGTGTTTATCAAATATTTATTAAAAAATATTGTTTTCCTAAGAACATAAAAGATTTATTATTGAATCTTCCGTAACAGTGTTTTCAATACCGGCGAGTGTGCATACAGCACTGTTGTTTGTGTCGCCAAGTTTTGGAAAAGATTTAGATATATCGTATATGCAACCAACAATACCCATCTAGTTATCAAACATATGAAAAATTTGCTAATGTCTACCAAAATTTAACAAAACGTTTTGGTAACAAAACACAGCTAAAATTATTGCGCTTAGCGCTCGCTATCTGAAATCAGCTAATTACACGGTCTTTTTTAAAAATGCATCAATAAGAATTAGTAATTTTTATGTTTATTTATTATAACCATTGATTATACGACGGAGTCAGATTGACAAACCCCGTATAAAAATTGGAAACACCTTAACCGCGTTCGGCTACAGCGGCGATACTGAGGTATTTGCAGTACTGCATTCAAACGTATATAATGTTCGCGTTGAGTAAACAATGACGCAATCCAAACTTTCTCACAAGTTGTTATTGTAGCGGTTGCATTCCGTTACGATAAGAACTGAAAATGTTTTTTATTTATAATTAGGGCATTCTTTTGTTAAACGGTTCGCCGAAATTTGTGGTATAGCGGCAACTTGGAAGTTTTGAAGATACAACGTTTATTATTTGCAAAGTTGTAAAAATGACAAAAAGAACTTTTCCAACTCAGCCTGTTAAGAATTTCTTGTTGCTCCCCTTAAAAATATGGTGCCGACAATTGCACTGAATCTCTCAATAAACTAATTTGTACCATCTGAAATGTATCAGAAGTTGATTAAAAATGCAATAAAGATGCTGGAGAAAAAAAAGATAAAATAACTTATTTATGTTGTTTCTAGTCCACGTTGAATCGGTTTGTCGTATTGAACCTAAGGGAAGAAACCGGCAATTGCAATGGTTTTAGGCAAAAATTAGAAGATACCTACCTACTCTATTTTAGCTACCCTTTTCATTACGCATTTATGAAATTAGTTGTATTTCCGAATTCGAGACCGATTGTGTGTTTGCATCTTAATATTTCATAATCTCTGATTGTAATTTATAAACGATCTAGTTTTAGTTAGATATTAATTAATTTTATGTGTGTGTTATTTGTGTGTTTTGAACGTGATTAATATATTGCGTAATAAAACTTTAATTTTTACATAATGCCTGGAAATAAGTGCGCATTTATTAAATGTAATAAGAGAAAGAGCGATTTTCCAAACTTAAAAATGTATAAATTTCCCACAGAAGATCCAGGTAGGGGGCTGTTCAAGTATTACGTAAGCACTATACGGGGGCGGGGGTCTTATCTTTGCTTATTTTTGATGACATGGGGGAGGAGGGGTTCTAGATGGTAATTACGTTAGCAGTTGTTATTTACTTTTACACATAAATGGCAACTCACTCATTGTCTATATTTGAAAACAAAACGCATTTTCGGGGAATTTCACAAATAATGAATACATTTAGGTACTCACTTAAAACCGGGTAGGGATTACCGCGCCCAATGTTCACTTGTCTAAATTTCTTCAGTCGATCTATTGTTTTGTCTCGGTGCGTATTGACCATTTGACGTGTTGTAAGTAAAGGAAAACAAGTTAACGTTTGCGTTACCGTTGATCCTTTCACCAAAGTTAAATTGTTTAAGATGTCGTTTCAAATAGACAAATCCAAATTATATCAAAAATTGTTCGAAAGTTTTAAAAATCGCATACAAATACGAAAGTACAAAATGTACAGAAGTTAGTTAACGAAGTGTGGCGTAATTATAAGTTGCAAGCAAAGTCCGACAAGGAACTTGATATTATTGTTTCTAAGAGAATTGAAGAAGAATTGCAAGCATCGACTAAGAATAAATTCAATCTACTACGATTTTTTTTCAAGGTAAGTGATGAAACCTTGTGTACCTGTATAAATAATAGATAAGAGTAAAATAAAAGCAAACGCAGGGATACATTTTACTCAGCGGCAGCTCGTGCAATATTTTTTGAGTGGGGAACTTTCGTCTTAATTGACATTGTATTAACTGCACAAACCCACAATTAAATTTAGACATATTTAATAAATGTTGTATATATTAAAAGAGTATTCTTTGTAATTATCACTTAATTTTCAATTTAGTGAATGTTTTCTATACTAAATAAATGAATGTTTTAATATTTAGGCAACGAATACCTGTAAGCCTGCAGAAACAACACAAATTGTTCAACCAGCTTCAAATTCTAGAAAACAGGAAGAAGACAACATAAAACCCAGAGAGGAATCACAACAGCAACGCAAAAATGCAGAAAATACAGATAAACAGCCGAGAGCAAAACCTTCTCAGGAAGCTACGAGAAATAAGATTGCTCTACTCGAAAAAATCTGAATGCTTTGTACTCTGCCAGAGATAGTATGCCAAGTCGTGTTGAAGTTGATAAAGAGATCATTAAATTGCGCGAAGAATTAAAAACAGCGAAGCAGTCTTTAAATAGGAAGATTCAAAACGCAGTTGCCCAGAAGAAACACAGAGATGGTATGAAAGAAAGTTAGAAGATATTTGTCATGAAAATCCAGAAATTAAAAAAAACTATCTCTGAGGGAGTCAGTGGGACGTCCTAGCCTAGAAAATGATCAACCATTACTATTGAAAACAATTGCAGATATTGCTTTATTTGGGAGTGCAGCAGATGATAGAAGACGAACAGAATCCATTCGCAGTGTAAAACTCTTGATGAGCTAACACAAGAATTACGTAAAATAGGATTTGACATTAGTCGAAGTGGGACATATCTTCGTTTGATTCCCAGAAAATCAAATTCTACAGAGGACGAAGACATGTATCGACAGTCCCTGTTAAGCTCACTCGGGCTCAGACTGATCACCACAAAAGCCACTTAGATAGCAATTTCGCTGAAACATCAATCCATTATTTGGAGAACATTGCATCTATACTTGGACCAGATCAAGTATTTTTCATATCTCAAGATGATAAAGCCCGAGTCCTTATTGGTATAACTGCGGCCAATAAGCAAGCACCTCTTCTAATGCACATGGAATATAGAATCAAATTACCTGATCACGACTGGGTAATCGCTGAACGGCATAAATTAATACCATCAGTTTATGCTGGTATCAAAATCACTTCTAGTATGATAGGACAACCGCAAGCCGTTGGATATTCTGGACCAACATACATCGCTATTCGAAGTGGAAAGCATAGTTCATCTACTGCTAATACTCATGCTCAGGATTTCGAGACGCTTCTCGAACTTGAAGAGTTTCAATCATTGGCTAAAACTGACGTTGGATTGGTAAAGCCAGTGGTAATCATGACGGTTGATGGGGGCCAGATGAAAATCCGCGTTATCAAAAGTTATAGGATTTGCTATACAACACTTTAAGCAACATGATCTCGATGCATTGTTTTTAGCTACGAATGCTCCTGGCAGAAGTGCGTATAACAGAGTAGAGCGCAGAATGGCTCCCCTTAGTCGGGAACTGGCAGGCTTGATATTGCCTCATGACCATTTTGGGGCTCATTTGGATGAACGTGGCGTTACAATTAATGAACATTTAGAAAGATCCAATTTCGAGTTTGCAGGAAATGTGTTAGCAGAGGTATGGAGTTCAATGGAAATTAATGGCTATCATGTTACTGCAAAATATGTTGGACCGGGCGAACAAGATCTTCCTGATTTTCCAGACATTAAATGGTATTCAGAACATGTGCGTGAAAGCCAATACTTGCTTCAAATTGTAAAATGTAGAAACATAGAGTGCTGTCGTCCAAGAAGTGCACTATTTAGATTACTAGAGAACAGGTTTATTCCACCACCAGTAAAAGTAAAGCAAACTGTTGATGACTTGGTTTTGGATGACACAGGACAATTTCTCAATCTTCCAATCAATTTAGCTCTACGCTTAAATTCTTCACTCAAAGAGTTTCTGCAAATGCCCTACGATTATTTTTGTCCGACGGTGAAATGGAAGCTATCAAGTCGAACATGCAAAACGTGTGGTCTTTATCATGCTTCCGTCAAGTCACTAAATCGTCACATCGAGAAGATCCATAAAAAAATAAACACGCAAACTGATAAGAAAGTTAGGCCTATAAGAGTGGCTGCTCGTCGTGCTAATGAACTGATGTGCATTATTCAAAATGTAGAGCACGAAGATGTCGAATGGCTCGATGAGAACGACGTAGACATTTCGAAATCGGATGAAAGTGAGCAGATAAGCAACACTGAGCAACAAACATCCAATGTCATTGAAAATTTAGAATCATGGATTCGGGTGCCATGGACTGAAGAGTGTTAATTCGAATTAATACCTTTGTATACCAAAAATTTAAATTTGTTTGTTCGTAATATTAGTTAAGATTATAATATTTGTACTTTTACCTTACTTAATATGTATAATATGAATACCGTGGCAATAAAGTTTGTTTAAATGAATATTATGTGCGTGAACGTTCTCTATCCTAAATTTATTCTATTATTTCTAGAATTATAACTGCTGCTGACGGTTCAATAAAATAAACAGAATACATAAAAATGCGTATACGAATGTTTACGTAAGCATGGGGGGTAAGAGCTTTGCTTACTTTTGCTGACGAGGGGGTTGGGGGTTAATAATTGTAGTAAATCTGCTTACGTAATACTTGAACGGTCCCTAGGATGGAAAAGTGGTTAATAAAATATAGTTTTATTTGACCTTGACAAGGAAAAACTGAGAACTCGTTACGTTTGCGAACTTCATTTTGATGCCGGATCATTTATCAATCATACGAAACATCATCTCATTCAATCAGCGGTCCCTTCAAAATATAATCATATTTCATCCGATTTATTCTTACCAAGTACTTCAACCACGGAAGCAACTACATCACCTCCTCTTGTGGTCGACATTCCAAAACGTACATATAGTAAAAACGAAAAATGGATCCTGAGATTTCTCAAGATGAAGATGAAATTCAGTGTGATACAACAGAAACAGATTTGACACGTTTGAGAGAATTAACGGATATGCCATCATCACGTAAACGACAATAAAAAAAAATTAGTAACGAATGAGAACAATGTCGCTTCTAGAAAAGAACTAATAAGGGATTTAAAATTATGTAAAAGAAAAATTAATCTAAAGAAATCACAAATATCCAAACTAAAGAAAAGAATTTTTCTTATTAAAGAAAGGACTAAATTGGACAATATAATAAAAAGTATGAGTTTCCATCAAAATACTCAAAAATTATTGCAAACATATAATTTAGAACCAAGACAACAGTATGGAACAACAGCGAAAAGAACTTGGCATTAATGATGTTTTACAAATCTCCAACAACCTATAAATTCTTAAGAAATGACTTAAAAATAATTTTACCATCGCCTACAACAGTCCGAAGTTGAATAGGTTCTTCCTATTACAAAACAGAGTTCGACAAAAACATCTATATCAAATAAAGAAAAGTTTTTTCTTAAATCAAACTTGGAAAATTCTGTGCCGTGTGTTTTGATGAAATGTCAATAATGCAATTTTAGAATATTCAAAAGCATGGACGTCATCGAAGGTTTTGAAGATTTAGGCCAATTGGGGCAAAAAATAAAAGTGCTAAACTTGCATTAGTTTTTATGGTAAGAGGATTTACAATTCATGGAAATTACCCTTATCATACTTTTTATCTAATTCTAGTGTGAAATACAAAGACTTGGCAGTTCTTATTCAAGAAGCACTAAAAAACTTAATTAACGTAGGTTTACTCCCTAAAATAATAATTTGTGACCAAGGGACAAGTAATCAGAGTGCACTAAAGTTATTAAATGTTACCGTCGAGAAACCTCACTTTAACGTGTTAAACAGAAAAATATATGCAATCTTTGACGTCCCTCATCTCTTTAAAAGCTTCCGTAATAATCTTTTAGTAGGCGATTATCAGTTCGATGACAAAAATATGTTTTGATGACATCAAAAAACTTACCAGATCGATAAAAAACATAAACTGCAAAATGTTAATGAAAATAACAGATGCACACATTTATCCGAACTCTTTTCAAAAATGAGTGTTAAACTTGCTGTTCAAGTAATGTCCCATTCTGTAGCTGCTGCGATTAAAACTTGCATAAAAACAAAGGAATTGATCCGCAGAAAATACAGCTGAATTTATAAACTTAATGAACAATTTATTTGATGTTTTAAATAGTAGACAATTATATACCCGGAATCCTTACAATTGCGCCCTTTCTGAAGAAAATAAATTAGCTATATCTGTACTGGAAAATGCAAAAACCTAATACCTAAATTGAAAAAAATAAAAGATATAGTAGTAATATGAATGCGACTACAAAAATTACTACCCCACCGTGTTTTAATGGTTTATTACAAACAATAAATGGTGTTGAGCAATTATTTGTAGATGAACGAACGAACTTAGATATAAAATATATAATAACGTGCAGGTTGAATCAGGATGTGATAGAAAATTTATTTTCTGTATACCGACAAAAAGGAGGATACAATCGGAATCCTACATCACGATTATTTAGAACGATCTTCCGTTCATACTCAATACATTCCCTAATGAAACCACCAAAGTCTTCTAATTGTGAAGCTGATGATGGTACTTATGTAAAGCTTGACATGGATCCGGACATGAAAACTGTCATTGAAAGTGGAGATAAACCGCATCAAGGCGAAAAGATGATGAAGATGAGACCATTATGTCATCATCAACATCAAGTGTTTCCAGCTTGCTCGAGTACCAATACTATAAATGTGACAAGTGAAGATTGTTCTGTAGCATATTTTGCGGGCTACTTAGCTCGTACGTGTATAACAAAATTTAATTGTACATCATGTAAAAATTGTTTAATCACTAATTCTAAGTTAAACAACCAAAAGAACTATTGATTTTATACAAAACTTACGATAATGTAACTAAGATAGCAGAAGGGGGCTTTATGCACCAAGTGAAAATTATTTACATGTAGTTACTTTGTGTTTAAAGAAATTCCAAAAATGTTTTGATAATATTTACCATGAGACCAAATTAAAGTTCAAACTTATGCGTAAAATTCAAAAGAATATTATTATTATAAATTGGTTAGCACAAGATGAAATTTGTAAAGAACATAAATTATTTATACTAAACAAACTTTTAGTTACAAAAATATTTAAATGTTCAAAATTAATTTGTAATAAAATTATTACATCAAATAAACCCAATCCAAAATTAAGAATTTTACAGCACAAATAAATTTAATTAAGGTGAACCTATACGAATGTGGTGATTATTGTAAATTATAATTTTGTTTATATTTTTTATAAAGTAGTTAAATCCATAGTAGGTATACATTATTTACTAATAAAAAACACTTTTTTTAAATTTTGAACATTATTGTTTTATTCCTTATTACTTACTAACTACCTAAATAATATATCAATAATTTTGTTCGGTCAAAATTTAACGTGTTTTGATGCTTTTTGATGAATTACTACTGTTTTAATCAATGGTTTTAATTAATAGGTACAAAACGGTATTCTGCCATTCCCCAGTGACATAATAATTGACAGTATAATTGAGAATTTGTATCAAAATCTGTGGCAACTTGGTATTTTTGTAGACAAAATTTTTGAGAATCCACGAGCTTTGTTTATATACCTAGTTCAATTATATAATCAAAGTTACGACTTATCTGGAGTAACGGAATTTGGCAATTCTGCTACTCGACGCATTAATAATTATTGGAAAAAACAAGTCAAGTGTATTTTTTAATCGTGAGACCGTTCCAAACACACGACCTATTTTTAATATTTAAGTATAAAGCATTACTATTTTTGCAATATAAATTATCTGGAATATTTTATACAATTGATTTGCTTTGAATGGTGGTTTTAATGTCTGTCCTTGTATTAGAAGAAGGATCGACGCTACGTTTATTGTTTTGACTGCATTTAAACATCATTGAAATTTAAAACCGCAAGACTTTGCTTAACATAACAAACAATGACATAATTAGCTTCGCAGACTCAGTTCTATCATATCAGAGTCTCGATAATCGGACTGGTGCGTAACTTTGCTTATCAAATTCTAACAAGATAATTTTGTACTAGCAGCGCCATCCATTGTAATTTTTTAATTATAAACTGCGTTTCCAAAGCTGCCATAAGCTCTGCCAATCTGACTCCGTCGTATAATCAATGTTATAACCTTCCTATTTAATTTAGTTCTAATATCATTTGAAGCTGTTCCTTGGGAATAAAGCTTTTTATTTGCTTATTAATGACTTTCCTTTCAGCCTTATTGTCAAAACGTAGGAATGTTGATTGTTTAGGCAACCCAATACTATTTTTCTTTCATTATCAAAACTTACTTGTATTTTTATTGTCAAATTTTTGAAAACAACGTGAAATTCAGTTGACTCTAATAGAAACACTATAAATAGCTATACGGACTAATTTTAGCTTCATTTTGATACCAAAACCAATAACCTATGACCCGTTTTCAAAAGCACCACCCTGTATATGTATACGGGAAGTTTGCTTCATTCATATTTGAAAAACAACTTCAACCTTTCAAATTTGAAGCTACTTGATGTGGTTAGTATTATGACAGCAGATTGTAGTAGTCGAAAACTACGCTGAAAATTTTTTTTTTTTTTTTTTTTTTTTTTTTTTTTTTTTTTTTTTTTTTTTTTTTTTTTTTTTTTTTTCTTTTTTTTTTTTTTTTTTTTTACACTAGAGTTTGGGTCTTCAAGAGGAGCGCGCTGACAGTGTTTTAATTCATCGATAACAACTGTTCTATCTTGTTGACAATGTTTCGGTCGCAGTGTTCCTTTATATCAAGACATCTGAAAATTTAATACCTCAATGGTCGAACACCGAAGATTCAATTTTTGTTATAGAATCCAGTTGACATAGAATTTCAAACGGTTGGGCGCGTCAATTAATAAAAAAATATACACTAATTAATACAATTAAAAACCACAAACGTATTCAGAGCAAATGAATATATTTTAAAAATCCAATCTTCTATGTTCCATCATTGACGTAGTCAATTTTTCAGATGTCATAACGAAGTTCGCACACTGCGCCCAACACGTCGACAAGATAGAATACGGGTTGCTAATGAAAGCCCCACCGACGGCGACGTCGGGTTTTTATAACTAATTTTTTTCTAAACATTTTTGTCAAATTATCTTTTTTAACGATAGCGTGCCATACTATTACTAGGCTACCTAAGAATTTATCATTTATCTCAACAGATTGAATAGTGTGAGGGAACAATTATAATAGTATATTCATTGGTGAGAGTCTTTTTTAACTTTCTGCAATAGGTAACGGTCGCATACAAACGTTTATTATTATCTTTCTAAATGCAAAATTTTTTGTTGCTTTTATCGTTGATTGTAATATCTTTATCCACTTGTAAATTCTTTCTAAATATAAAACAAAAACACTTTTAAATAATGACAACTTGATTAAGAGCCGCCTGCAAGTACCACACTTCAAAATATTTCCTAGTTCATTCTAGAACCACAGTGCATCACAGCACTAAACTGATAGGTACCTGAATAAATCAAGTTCAAAATTCCCATCTTTTTTGGCGGCACAACTATATTAAATAACATTTTTTTTAATCCAATGAAACGTAACAAAAATCATGCCACATTAATTTTTTAGAATGGACATGCAGTTAAAATAAAATTATGTAGCTAGTACAGCCCAACTGCTCTATAGAATCTACTTTACGTTATAATTATGTCCAAATCAATTTTGGCAACGTCGTACATTCTTCCAATCTGCAAGACGGTTATCCTATCATATAATACAGGAACGTTAATGTTATCGTTTCAATGTCAAATCTCACAACACCCATCCGGTAGTATCTAAACTAACATAAATTATACTATATGTATTATCATCGGTATTATCAGAAATACATCATCTTCCCTGGAATCTATAACGCCCAGATGATTCAATATTTGCATATGAACTTCCCGATGTTGCCGATAGGTGGAGATACGAGTTACATTATTATAAAATTTAATTTCCTGTTATTTTCACACCTAACACTCAATTTAAAATTAAAGATTAATTCAAACAAACTGAATAGTACAACTAAACAGTATATAAAAACTTTAAAAAATCTATTTTTAAATTATTGCGTTGTTCCGTCGCGTGGTAACATTATTTCGCAATATTCAATCAATGATGAAACCAGAAAGCCAACGCATAACGCCATCTATCCGTGACTGAAGAAACGTATATAGAATCTACTGCTTGTATCCATGGGATGTTGTACATTCCGGGGGAGATGATGTATTTCTGATTATGAATGCTTATAAACTAATTCTTGTACAATTGACTTTTAGAACAAAAACAATGGATTATCACATTTGAGTACCTATATTTACGTTTCAAATAAAAAAAATTCAAATAACATTTGCAAATAATCAATCGTACAATAGATTTTTTCAAAATATTGTATGATATTAATTAAATGTAATCGAATATGCTATAGTTGAGATGACGAACATAGTATGTAGAAACTTGTTAACAAGTATTACAAAACTAGTAGTTGTTACATGTATTGATATATAATACCTATTGGATTATTACAATTAAATTACAAAAAAAATGCGTTTGGAGCGAAAATCCACATTGCTCTGACACAATAAACGTGTAAAAGTCGTACAAAAAGTACATAAAAATTTTTGCTGAAAAAAATTAATAATAATTTTTTTGTAAAAAATAGTCGATTAGCGGCAAATTCAGTATGGAGGCAGGAAACATTCATTCACCCGGTATCGACTATTTCGCCAAACAATTAAATAAAAAATATTTTATATTCTGCAATTGGGGAAAATTGTAGTACCTATTGGTACTAGATATGATAGCTACTATGAACCTTTAGCGATCAAAGAGTATGAGGAAAAGTGCAATGTTGCTGTCGAACCGTGCGAACTTTTTCTTTCCGAAGAGAATCCTTATTGAAGTAAAACGTCTAGCAAATTTTATTGTATGGTCGGCATGTGTAAT
The DNA here is from genome assembly GCA_030710515.1 of Abscondita cerata. Lineage (NCBI taxonomy): Eukaryota > Metazoa > Arthropoda > Insecta > Coleoptera > Lampyridae > Abscondita > Abscondita cerata. Next base: position 92,049 of record JALBCR010001529.1, on the reverse strand, counting down.
GTTAGTTCAGAAGGAAAGCTTTACAAATTAAGGCCTGTTTTAGAATTTATACCCTTTTTCCAATTTCAAATTGAATATAGTCTGGAATTTCGGATAATATGGTGAATCAACTAGAACACTGTTAGTATAAAAACTTATTATCAGAATTAATTGACCCTTGTCCCTATAACTATTCGTTAAACGAATATTCACGCAAAGACATCACTGAAAAATCTTGACATACTATTGGGAGAGAGTTTAATTTTACAGGCCTAACAAAAACACGTACTGAGAAGTTTACTATATAATGACATCATGACCAATCACAGAATCGTTTTTCAATCACATGACAAATTTTGAACATTACACGTTTTAAAAATGGATTTATTTCATGAAAATGTTGTACAAATTCTTGTTTTCTTGTGAATATATATTTAACAGACATCACACGTTTATAATTTTGTTGTCATTCTCAAATGGGGATGGGGGACCATGTTTTGCATGACAAATTTTTTGTTTTATTTAATTAAATAATTTAACATTGAAAGTGACTCATTAGTCCAAGAAATAGAGCTATTCTACTTGCAATTCTTACAAAATGCATCGATTTACTTGAAATTTTAACAGCAAATAGGAAACAGACCAAAAATTAAAATCCATATTATGCTGAGAGGTGCTTTCAATCTGGGGGTGATTGCCATCTTCCATCCCATTGTAATTTAAAAAGAATCAATAGAAAAACTAGACAAAAATGTTCTAAACATTTTTCTCGTAAATTGATATTTTTCTAGTTATTCACAAATAAAGGTATCAGTTTTTCATAGAAAAAAATCAAAGTTTTTAATCGGTTTTTCGTAAATATCTCAACAGTATGCATTTTATCAAAGGTAATACCACGAGTCCTTCAAATTTTATCGATAAATTTTTTGTTTTCCACGAAAACTTTTTATTTCGATTACCTAAAAATAAAAAAATTTAAGTGGCAAACACAAAATTTATCAATAAAATTTGAAGGACGAGTTGTATTTGAAATGATTATTTTTTCATCAATTCAGATTTTTGATCGTATTAACAAAATATTAAATAATTGATGACACAATTAATATATTTCAAGAGAATTAAAATGTTCTAACAAGGTAAATACAATAAATTTTGACAGTTAAATGTAAACAACGTTTTATCAAGGACCATGCAGTTTTATCAGTATAATACACTTTTAATTGGTTAGAATTGTGCATTGCTATTGGTCAAAATGATAAAAACGTCATATTTTGACGTATGAAAAAAATAATCAAAAAACTGCAGAGAGCAAAATTATAGCTTATAAAAAATTTTAAAAAATGCTAAATTTATAAATGCTCTACGATCAATATGTTAGCTCATGTTCGTCAAACTCTAAATTGAGAGATTCAAAGTCAAACAGCAAGAAAACTACCAATTTTGGAACAACACCTACAGAATCTTTTGCAAAGTATTTAAAAAACTTTTCTCTTAAAAATAAAAAAAAATAAGCGAGTTATGGTAAAAATAATGTCGGTTCATACTTTTTTCACCGAACAAATCTCGGAAAACAACCCCTTAATTACTATTCTAACTAAAATTAGATGTTCTCTGTATTTATGTATTATTAATTTGAGTGTTTCTGTATGGAAATAAAGTACAACTTGGAAAAGCAAACCTCAAAGAATGAGTTAGCCGATATGCTAAAAAACTGGGCCTTCAATATGAAGTGGAAAGATAGGGAAGACTATAAAGAGTCTGTAGTAAAGGTTATGTGAAACTCCACCGCCAAACACATAACTATAACGAACACAACGTCAAATTTGATCTATTTGCCGATATCGAATTAAGCAACGCTCGCGCTGCGAGGGATGCCAAGCAGACAAATTTACAAACTGATTCAAGGAAAAGAAAATTGAGCTCAACTGCTGTAAGCAAACAAGAAATAGAAAGAATGGTCAAAATATGCAATGAAAATATGCCCTCGGGATTACAACAAAAATTCTTTTTGATTGCCGGCTACGAACTTGAGTGGACGGGAGGAGAGGGTGCCACATGTCGTTTTCACCACTTTGCGGAAGAAAAGCATAACAAAGGGCGCCAGTACTGGCCGCCTAGAGTACAATCCTGTCTTCACGAAAAGCTGTCAAGGAGGGGCGAAAAAAGTTAGCTGATAGCAAATGGTTAATTTCTAATGCAAATTCTCCATACTTATGTCCAGTTCGGTAATACCAACGCTGCTTGCATTATAAGGCAATAAAATTTCTTTTTTTTTAGTTTGTTTAAGAAACTTTTGGAAAAAAAGAACGAGATTTATTACCAGCGACAGATTAGTTTTGACAGCATACCCAAATTGGCACAATGTTTCTTCCAAAGGTTGATACAAAAATATGCATTTCAACTTGGATGAATATTTTAGCTCAGAAAATTGGAATCGACACAAAAGCGGTCAAGATCACAAATCACTCTATACGAGCTAGTGCCGTTTCAAATTTAGTAAAGAAATGAGTTAATGAACAGCAGCCAATAAAAGTTACAGGGCATACTAATGCGCATTCAATACGTCCCTATCTATAAATGGATGCAGAACATCATCAACGGATAGTGAACCGTATGAGGAACGATTCTGAACCACGTGTTGTTGTTAAATACAACCACTAGTTCTGAACTATTTTCCAAAGGGAATGTCAATTACAATACTTGTATATTTAATTTTAAGTGATTTGTTTTAGTATTGATCTGTATGTTGAATTATTGTTAATTTAATAAAATTTGACAGAAAAATGTCCACTTGTTAATTCCAGCTAGGTTGGTCTACTTGCAAAAATTTCCAGGAAATTTTTTTGGTTGTCATGGTTATGGCTCATGAATTAATTTTACTATTGATCATTAATGAGTCTCGTACGATTTTTATTATTACTGCAAATATTTGACATTTCCTCGCAAAATTTAAGTCTTCTATCAAAATCATCCTCTACCAACTCGCCGTACAAGATGTAAAAAAAAAAAATAATATAATTTTTTTTAAAAAATAATAAAAAAAAATAAAATTTTAAATACAAAAAAAAAAAATTATAAAAAAAATTTATAAAAAATTTTATAAATATTTAAAAATAATAAAAAAAAATTATCTTTTTTAAAAAAAAAACTTATTTTAAATATTTAAATTTTTTATATCCCCCTTTTTTTTACCCTACTTTTTCCCTACATTTCTTAAATTTCCTTTAACAAACATAACCCAAACATATAGGATTTATACTTTTAATTTTTTAGAATTGAGACTGCGACATATTGAGATTGGCCGCTAATTGCCTGGTTGGCAAATGGGGATTTTCAGATACAGCCAATAAAACATCCAGTTTCTTATCATCACTTGTCGATGTTCTAGGTCTACCACTTTTTGGCAAATTTTTAACGCTACCCATTTGTTCAAAACGTTGTAAAGTTTTACCAACAACTGATTTAGAAATTCGATTTCTATTTGAATGCGTATCATTAAAGATGGTAATCTACGTCTATCTTGATAAGCCAGCATCGTAAGTATTTCAACTCTTTCACGTTCACTTAAACTCGCGATTGCAAATGCAAACACCAACAAATTACACAAAATTAAAAAATGTATCGTAAACAAACAAATTCACCCTTATTGATATCGCTTTTATTTATCGCTTCGCTTTTGTTTATCATGGCTGTATCGTTTACGAATCGGAAATTAATATACTATACTTTAACTTCACCCGGCATTTCCTCGAAGAAATAAATTTAATAGTAGCGTAACATTTTTATATCATTATGAAGAGAAAAATCTCTATTGAATAGTAGTACAACATTAAAAGGTTGCCATTTAAAAAAATATCCTGTAAAGTCCAGTGGCGGTCCGTGAGTAAGTAATTTGGGGAGACTGAACATCTTAGTATTAAAAAGTACTAATAAAAGTATCTATTTGTTAACTATGTACATGATATAAAATAAATAAGTATTAATACAATGCTATGTTAAAAGATATAGTATAATTTATTTTACGTTAAATTAAATTGTTTAAATCTTTTTATAAACTAATTCAATTCTGCGATCTTTCTTTTTCGCAAACTCGTCAATGACATTTTCTACAAAAGTTGGATCCTTTACCATATCACCAAGTAGATTTTTTCAATCGCCATAGATGATAAATTTGAAAGCCGCTCATTCGTCATTGTGTTTCTAAGAAATGTCTTGATTCTCTTTAATGTACTCATAGAACGTTCACTAGATGCAGTCGTAGCCGGAATTGTTAATATTAATTGACATAGTTTAGTGAACTGAGAGTAAATTTCTTGTAGATCATCTGCAAATTTCAATGAAATTTATTTAAATGTTTAATGAAAGACAACATCTTTTAACTTACTTTTTATTAATAAATCCAATAGTTCATGAGGAGGTAGATGTTTACTAACGTCCGAATAAATTACGGCCAATTCATTGCGTAAACGAGTTTGATCAAAAATATTAGGATATTGTTCTAATAGCTTCATGAATTTGGATTCTGGAAAATTGTTGTGGTAGCTGCTAAACATTTTTTCGTTGGCTAGTTCCACAAACTCAAGTTTTGCAAAATCTTCAAATCTAGCATCAATTTGAACAATTAATGAATCTAATATTTCATAGGTCGTTTTACGTAAATTGTTGCGCTGGCTGTCTAGATATTCTAAATTATTGTTAAGTATTATTGCTTCATCGCAACAATTATTCACAATCGCTTCTTTTCTTAAATCTGTTAAATTTTGTTTTAAATTTTGAATTTCATAAATGCACGATTTTATGTTCGAAAGTGATTTTGATTGAAGAAAATTAAAACATGATCCGTATATACAAAAATTTTGCTGAACATTACTAGCAAAAATACAAACTCAGGATTATTCAGTTTGTCCAAAAGACCTGATGCTGTGCAAATTGAGATAGGGTCCCAATTTGGTTCTTCTGTTACATGAATTACAGCATTTTTTAATTCTAAAAAATGAAATTTTATGGTAGAAGCGGCTCTGGAGTGATAATTCCACCTAGTATCACTTTGATGTGGAAGTTTAAATCCTTGTTCTCTTAACAATTCACTCCGCTTAGTAGATCTACTAAAAAACGTATGGAACATAGTCAGGTTACAAATAAAGAGCTTAACTGCTTTTATAGTTTTAGCCCCATGTAACAGCACCAAGTTCAATTGATGGGCATAACAATGAATAAATAATGCATTTGGATAAACTTTCTTAATAATGCACTGTACACCATTTTTTTCTCCTGCCATAACCGATGCACCATCATAAGTCTGACAAACAATTTTATTTCCAATATCCCATTTATTAATTTCAGATAAAAGTACATCCGCTAAACCAGACGCTGTTTTATTTTTTGAAACGTCAAAAAATCCTATAAATCGTTCTACGATAGTATGTTCCACAACATACCGAAAAATTATACTCATTTGGGATCGACACGACACATCAGTTGTTTCGTCTGCTTGAATAGATATGTAGTTAGCTGTTTGCATTTCCTTAAAAATTCTTGAGTTTAAAACTGAAGTTACACACTCTATTAAATCATTTTGTATTGTTTTAGATGTTCCTTTAAATATTGTTGATGACAAAAAATGTTCTTTAAGTAACTGTTCTTCTTGTGCAAGTAGTTCTAGTAATTCAAGATAATTCCCTTTATTTAAAGATTCGTTATTTTCCCGATGTCCACGAAAAGCAAGTTCTTGCTTACCCAAAAAACAAACAACATGGATTAAACGTGCTAATAAACGTCTATTTATACCAACTTTTTCATTATGTTTTAGGGCAGCAAGTCGTCGACTTTCTGATATAACATTTTCAATTCGAACTTTACCCAAAATATGAAATTTTTCTTGATTTCTCAAATGATTTTTGGAAATAGAATGTTTTTCCGCTTTTCTTATAAAATTTTTTATTGTTGACAATCCATCAACACTCCATTCTTTTTCTCCGCCAAAAATAACGCAAGTAAAACAAAACATTTTATTTCGCTTATCGCAACCAGTAAGCCACAAATATTTAGTATACCAATTGCACTGAAATTTTCTAGTAAATTTACCTTCTTTATAATCTAGTGCAAGGCTGGGTGTTGGTCTATTAGTTTTTAATTCACACTTCTGTTCGTAAGGTAACGCATTAAAATTATTTTTTAACAAAAAGTCCAATATATCGTTTATTTCCATTTATGAAAATAATTTAAATAGTTTAATAAACACTAAACACTAAACGCACAAACAAACTGTAATAGCAAATACACTAGTAAAAATTTCTGGTTAAATGAAGAACTGCATAAATAGAAAAGACACAGAAAAGAAAACACAGACACCGTTCGATACATTTTTTATTTGTTTATCTAGCATTCTTCCCACGACTGATGACGCCATAAAGTCGTCAGTTTTCTGCATCTATACAATAACACTGCTGACAAGTGACAACGATATTTTTTAATAAACAATTTTGTTTGAATAATTGTAGTCAATAGAAACAAATTTTGTTTTAATCTTAATAAAATAATTTCCGTCAAATAAACTGAATTTGTTATTTTAAACAAAACTTTTTCTTAAAAATTTATTTGCACTAAACAAATTTTGCTTTATTTTTAATAATAATTGTTCATTAATTCAATTAAAGGATTGTTTTTAAATCAAAATAAAATTAAATCAAATAAACTTTTTCTTTTAGGCAACTAAAAAACCCCAAACAAAATTTTTATTTGGGTTAACAAACACTTTAGTTGCGTATATATAACAGAATATGAATCAACTAAATTTGCTTCATTCAAACAAACATTTTTAACCGTGTATAAGCAATGAACTCTTATTTATTTCTTGATGTTAGATAAAATCTAATACGCGACCGATCGCGTTATGGGATGGATAGCGACCGATCCAGGGTTAAAGAGACTAGTCTCAAGCGCCGTTAGATTTGCTGTATGCAATTTCGTACTCCTACGCGCTCCTATGTACGTTAGCATGGTAGCAGTATGAGTCTCTAGTTGAAACGTCTCTTGCAACTAGCAGCCGTCGTTATCTTAACATATCAGCATCGCTATTAAGTTTTAATCGCAAGTGTTGATTTCAAAAGCTTTTCTTTAAATAATAATTATGTAAAAATATAATTAAGAAAATAAAACCCCATAAATTTTTTTTAAAATGATTTTTAATAAAATACTTTTTTCTTGTTAGTGGCTGACTTTTTTTGGGGAGACGCAGTCTCAAAGACTCTGACGGGCCGCCACTGGTAAAGTCATGACTTAAAAACAAATTTTAACGACAGAAATTCGGGTGTCTCCATACTTTTAACTCTCTCTGTATAATAGTATAGCCTTTATAAGGAGGTACACTTCGCTGGTTGATAAATGGAGCAGAAGTTAAAGTGGCTTAAATTAAAAAATCCATAGTCGTAAGACAATGATTATTGATTATGTACACTTCACGACATTTTCGTATTTATTATTATTACTATAAAAATTTCTGGAATTTCATGAAAAATGTATTATAACTTGTTTGCCATCTATCAACCAGTCCGCTGCATCTCTATACTTGTCGAACTATGGTAGTGGTACAGGTTACTAGAGAAATCTTACTGTAATGTCGCTAGATATCAGTAGCGGTAACATTTTATAAATTTCTGATTATCAGTCAAAAACCAATATTATCATATATCGTTACGTCGATAAAACAGAGTTATTTTTGCACAAAATTGCGCGCATACTCGAATTTCGGCGGGGTTGTGGCTTATCCAACGATGTACTAACTTGTTGCAGTGTAGAAATTTTTCGCGTCGCGACGCGTGTTACAAACGTGTGCAGCCGAAACACGCGTTTCAAACAAATCAAACATAACGAAGTTTTCGAAATTGTTTTTGCTGGTTTGAATTGTTAGCGCGAAGAAAATTAGTTCTACCAAACATTAAGAGAAGATGCGCAATGTTTAAAACTAAATTAACTCAAAGTCGGTGCTAATTAAAAAAGGTAATAATGATGTTTATTTATGTCTTTAATATATTTGATAGAATTGACTTTTTTCGCTTATTTTTTCGTTGTTTTAATAATTCTGGGTAAACGAACTTAGTACTTTTTACGTAATTTAATCATGGTAAATACCTTGCAAAAAAAATATTTATTTAACTGTTTATGTTGTATTTATATTTAAAAACGTTCTTAATTTTATCTAAGTTTTGTTTTAATATTTTCTCAAGTTATAATAAATAAATTTACGTAGGAGCACATTTGGTTATCTTATGTTTTTAATTATATCAAAGACCTTTTTAGTGACATTGAAGACGTAAAAAATCTTGTAGATATATCTAATATTATAATCGCTTACGCTATAGAAAGGATTATGTACACAATTTCATATACATGCAATTACCTTGTAGAGTACTATGACACGCAATTCAATTCTAATAAGTGCAAGTATTCAAAACTTGCTTGAGTTTAAGCATTCGATTCTGTTTGTACTAATTCTTAATGCAATTCGACTTCACAACGTAGGGTGCGACATCTTCACATTAAACTAATTAATTATATAGCGTAGTAGGTACTCTAAACGCATTGTGGATTATAAGATTTAATTACACTACAGGTACCGGTGGGTCTCACGAGACTTTGGAATGAACGTGTGCCTTTGTTACAATTAAAGGTAAAATGTTGATTAAATGGAAAAAGTTTCTCAGAGTTATATGGCCATTAATTAATTTATCGAAAAAACAATTGTTGACGTATCTACAAATTAGAGAAAATGTTTAATCTAATAACAAATTCAAAATTAGTTCAACGTCATCTGTGATAAAACATTAATTTGACCACTAGAATATTGAATGCATTTAGTGTCATCCATCATTGTATTATCACATTGTCAATATAAGGCAGTTGTGTCGATATTTGTCAAAATTAGTGTTTACATCATTATATTTTCTTTATATAACTACATAAATGGGAGTAAATGTTACAAATAATTACAATAACTTTTCAATTTGCACTTGACATTTTACGTACACAATTTTCAATACTGCACGCAATTAATTACGCAAACAATCAATTGCCTCTTTTAAGCAATTTATTGTGTGTGGACACTCATATTGAAATCAAAACATGATTTTAAAGTGTATTATAGTATGATACGTCACAAGAAAACCCAGAAAATGAGGAAAAGGTATAATAACCACACCTATATAATAAAAGTGTTTTATAATAGCGATAACTGACAGAATCAAAGTTTTAATGCTTGACGATTCAATTACATTACGTAGAAAAAAGGACATTCAACGAGAATTTTTAATAAAAATGAACATATAAATAAAAATAACTATCAAGTTGCGTCACAAAAGTTATTACAGTTCAATAAAAATAAAAGCAAATTAAATCTTTTAAATTCCCCAATCTAATACAAACACATCGTATCTAAGTATGTTTTTCACTATTGCAAATTAGCAATAATATGTAAATTTAATTTTTAAAGATTGTTTTGTTAAGTAACAATGATTACAATTAAAAGTACAGTTCTTGTTAATACAAGTGTTTACATTTGGACGATTTTTGTCTTCCATCAACTAAAGTTCAATAAATTAGTATGATCAACTTCATTTTATCTGTCAGTATGAGTTAATAGAAGGAGTACTTTGGTGACGAACTATTTCAGTTTTTGGTTATCTTACACAATTTGCGTTGAACACGAGATTACAGTCGAGCAATTCGAATGATTAAACCTTACAACAACATTACCGTTTGTAAAGTTGCATGAAAAATTGACTTTCTTTCCCATTGGATTTATGTCAAACAACACGTCATTGATAATAATATTGCTCACTTTTCTAAAACTGTTCAGAAAAAATAATATATGAGTTGGCACTGGTTAATAAATCATATTGATAACTTAATATTGTTAAAAAACTTTGAAAACATTGGAAACAGATCCGATACTCTATATTGTAGACTTCCCGGCGCATAAGGCTTTCAGAAGAAGATCGAGGATAGGTTCCAATGAATTACATGTCGGAAGTTTCGATCTGCTTTTCTGATCTTTCAAGACGTCTAAGGATTTGTTTCCCCCGATTTGTACTAAAAGGACATGTTTTTTATTAAACATATCCTCCATATCCTCATAAAAACCTTGTTTGTGGGAAAGTCTATAACTACAAAAAACCAAGATAAAAATGAATAACGTAACAATCAAACCTATAATATATTCAAGTTAACACACTTCCAAAAGAACTACTATTAAAATAATTACATAAAACTTGTATAACAATATATTTTCTATAATACAGCCATAATTTCGTGTCACAACCGCTGCAAGTATTATAATTACTGGCGCTCTACAGCGAGTCATTGTTGATACAAACAGCGCGTCCAAATGACATCGCAGTTGCTAAAGATACTACATCTCTCATAAAGGGCTTCATAGAGCGGAAGACTTAAGAAACCGAAACAAACGGAAAGTTCAAGTTACACCGCTAAAATAACTTTTGTTAATTATGTGACTTTTAACGTTTTGCAACTAATGTTTCGACATGACCCGATCCCCAAAAAAAAACGTTTTTTGTTTCAACACTCCAAGCAATGTTTTATATACCTACAACTATTTACTAAAACTTTCATTGTAAACAATCAGGGAATGTCCTTGTTATGTTAATGGATCAAACCAAAAAATATTTAAGTATTAACGATTGGTATGATTTCCGATGTACGAGAGGATATATTGAAAAATTCTTAGCCTACTATAGAACCAAACAAAATTTCAATGTCAAAATATTTTATTACTCAACATATTCTCCTCTTAATTGGATACATTTATTACAGCGAACCTGCAACGTCTCTAGACCTTTAAAAAAATGTTTCTTCTTGCTCTGCAAACCAGACCTCCACAGCTTCTATTACCTCCTTGTTGGAAGAAAATGTACGACCTTTTAAACTTTTTTTTCAGTTGAGGAAAGAGGTGATAGTCGGACGGAGCCAAATCGGGTGAATAAGGGGGTGTTCTAGTAATTCAAACCCTAAATCACGAATTTTTGCATGGCAACATGAGATTTGTGTGCAGGGCGTTGTCCTGCAAAAACAAAACACCTTTGGATAGCTTTCCGCGTCTTTTCTCTTTAATATTTTCCCGTAGAGTGGTCAGTAATGTCGAATAGTAATCTCCAGTTATTGTTCTACCCTTATCCAAAAATCAATCATGATTACTCCATGGCAATCCCAAAAACTGAAGCAAGAACTTTTCCAGCAGATTTTGGACACGAAACTTCTTAGGTCTTGGAGAACCAGAGTGTCGCCATTCCATCGATTGTTGCTTTGTTTCTGGATCGTAGAAATGTACCCAAGTCTCATCCATAGTAACAATTCGGTTTAAGAAGTCTACATCGTTTTCAAATCGAGCACAGATCGAACGCGATGCTTCTACCCTTGCACGCTTTTGGTCAACATTCAAACATTTGGGGATCCATTTTGCAGCAATTTTTCTCATGTCCAAATTGACGTGAACCATATGATGAACGCGTTCGTATGAAATATTCAGTGCTTCAGATATCCGTTTTAGCCCAATTCGACGGTCTGATAAAATCATGTCATGAACTGCATCGATATTTTCGGGGACTGACACAGAAACTGGCCTTCCCGATCGGTCATCATCTTCAATGGAAAATTTACCTCTTTTGAAGCTTGCATTCCAATTTTTGACGGTCGCATACGAAGGACATTGATCACCAAGGGTATTAAGCATATCTTCGTAAATCTGCTTACCTCTTAACCCTTTTAAATACAGGTACTTGATGATGGCTCGATACTCCAATTTTTCGATTTTCACAATTTCGGTGGACATCTTTTTCATTTAATTTATTGCGTGACTCTGGTTTACTTTTGACGTCAAACTTTACACTGACACTTCTAATAAGTTATTGTTCGTTGCTATGGTAACGCAATATTTTGTTTATGCAAGGAACTGGTCTAGGCTAACTAGATATCAATACATCCTCGTATGTCCAAAAATGCATTATGCCAAGGATCACTACAATTATCAAACATTGTGGTTTTTAATAATTTTACAATTTTTCGTTGTTAGGATAGTACTGTGCTGAATTAATGGTAAGAGAAGTTTTAAAAAAATATTCCAACTATTCAAGAAACTCCTGTTCAAATTTAAGTTTGTGCAATCATTAAACAGTTAATCTGTTTTATACACATATTTTTGCAAAGTATTTGACACAATTGTGTCAATCATATTAGACTAGTTAAAATATTTTTAGTTTAGTAACTACACTACCTGCATAAATTGTTTCCTAATTACAGTGGCGAAACTCAGTTTGTATCATTTTAATAGGCTTTTTTTGAACACTTAACTACAATATCTGTGTGTTGTAAAGCAGGAGGTTTTAACTGTACACTCATGAAATTTAAAACTTGGACACCACAATTTCTGTAAACAAAAGTTTGCACATTGTGAAGCGGGCTTAAGGGTATCATTTACAATTCTAACAGCAGGTAGTCTCAGCAGGGGTTATCTTATAGAAGGACTGTAGAATGAATCATTACACTAAGCACGTTTTAGAAAATAGGTAATTTACGTTGCTTACTTAATTTTTTTCTTTAAAGAATATATTTGAAGGTATCGCTAATTAAACACCATAGCTCGATTAATTATCGAATCAAAATTTTGTTTAGGAAATGTTTACAAAATAAAATTAGAAATAATTTTGATTTAAAAACGTCTACAAGCAATAACTTTTAAATTAAATCAAAAACTAAACATGGTTATTTGGGTTGACTGATTATTACTTATTTTTAAATAAATCTAACCTACTAATTATTGTAAGTTATTAAAAAAATCATTAAACTCTCTATTCATAATATTTAGTCCTTACAAAATGTATATTTTATGACGTTTCATTTTTTCTGTAGTTAATATAAAAGTGAAAATAAAAACTAAGGCAATTCTTATTGTCAACGTATATATTTAGTTTTTTGACAAAATTTATTACATAATTATAATTAAGATACCAAGTTATAGTTTAAAATTAAATGAAAACTTTTTTTTAAATAAAGGTATTACTATATAAATAAATATAAGAAATCAATAATGGGTGTGACCTCCATTATTATTGATACATTCTTGGAGGCGTCTGCTCATTGACGCTATCAAGGTATCAATATAATTAATATTAATCGTTTCCCATGCGGTATCAATGGCTGCAATTAGTGCATTACGGTTTACTGGTATAAAATTTGGCCCTTGTTGTCTTCGGATAACAGCAAGTATTCGAGCCCAAACATTTTCGATAATGTTAAAATCTGGGCTTTTGCTGGCCAGGGTAACAGCTCCAAGTTATTTTCTCGTATCCAATTGCGCACAACCCGCGAAGTATGAATAGGGGCGTTGTCCTTTAACAACAAAAATACATTATGAAAATGTTAATTCAACAGATCCCGAACTATTTTTTGGAGAAAGTATAGTGAAATAAGAATACTTACTTGTTGGAAAATATAATCTTCGTCTGGATAAAACACTTCGACTGAAGGTTTCATAATAGTTTCCAAAATATCTAAATACGCAGCAGAATCAAGACGTCCATCGATAGCCCAACAAACTCCTGGACCCCGCGCTAACCCAACCCCACACATTCACAGAAAAATAACCACTTCGTTTTTAGGACATATGTGATTATTTTCGTAACGAGTTCCTTCCATTCTAAAAACTTTTAGTGGTCCATCGTTGCGGCTATTGAACGTTTTTCGTCGCTAAAAATCACTCGATTCCAAAATTCCAAAGGTTCGTTCACATATCGCCTTGCAAATTCAGACGACGTCTCATATTTTCGTCACTGAGAACTTCTTTCGCAGCAGCATTATACTTCTTTATTCCCATCTCCTTTAATCTTTTTTGTGCAGTTATACGGCATCCGGGAAAATGTGTATCTGCTATAGCCCTGGGTATGTAGCAAATGGTTGTTCTGTTACGTAATGAAACAACTCGAGATCTTGAGCACGTGTAGATACTTTAGGTCTACCACTTCCGATGGCTCTTTCCAAAGTGTGTTCAAGATTCCATTTTACTCGGTAATGCCCTACGGTGCTTTTGGTATATCTAACATACGTGAAATTTCACGCACGCTACGGCCCGCCGCTAATTCCGAAACAATCCGCGCTTTCAAATCAGCACCGAGATGAGGTGGCATTTTCACAACACTTGAAATTTTAAACTAAAATGGAATTTACATTTCTTACTTTATTTATTGGTTCACACTACCCCTTCTCAAACAGTAGGTAATTGTTTATTTATTACATACTTCTAATGACCAATGTAACAACCCTTAGAGCAATATGACTCAAAGGAAGTAAATTAAACAAGCAAGGATATTCTATTGTTATTGAAACTTATTCATAAAGTAAAAGCCATTTCCTTATAATGCTAATGGACAGGATTTTCTTTTAAGTATTAAGATTACAATAGAGGACTTATAAACTTTCGAAAATATCTAATTATAAATATTTACACTGCAATTGCGCTTTTTCCTTAATAATTTCTTAGCAATAACATACACGTTCTTGGTTTTAAGTTGTCATAAATTTGATATGATATAAATTTGTGTTTCTAATATTACATCACAAACTAATCTTTATTCGCCAAAAAATTGTTGCTTAAGTTGTAAAGCTTCGTACACACCTGAACAACAAACCGAGCAACAAACATAACAACGAACCGAAAGTCAAACAGAACGACAAACGATCTTTTATGATTTCCACAATCCGAACAACAAACGGAACGTTTGTGCTGTTCCATAATTATTTTCAGTAGTTTTCAGTTCATATATATTTATTATTGAGAAGAGAAAATTGCGGAAAACAAGAAGATAGTGCCAACCAAATTTTTACGCACAAAGAAGAGTAAAAATTATAATTTACTTCGCTTTTTTTATTTTGGAAATTTCCCGCCCAAATGATGCTAATAGGGACATCATTTTTTCTTGCATTCTTAAACACTGATTAATTTAAAACATTTTTCTTCTGTCAACTCCATAATATTACCTAAAACACAACAAACCCACAAAAGGGAGGACAAAAAATAAATAATTTAATTCTCCCGCATAAGTTTGTTCGCCGTTTTGTTTAGATTCGTCCAAACCTGCAAACGCATTCGCGCGCATTTTCTTTGATGTCGGAGAAAAAACCGACAAGTTGCGGGAACGCCGCAAACCGTTCGTGGAACAATCAGGACTTGCGAATCTGTTCTAAAATTCGTACGTAGCACCGTCCAAATTAATGTTCCGATTGCCGTTCGGTTCGTTGTTCTGTTTGTTCCTCGGTTTGTTGTTCAGGTGTGTACGAAGCTTTACAATAAGCATATTAATATGAACTATATCTTATGAAAGGAGAGTTATGTAACTATAATTAACGACTTAACGTTACGTTAGTAGATTCCATTTACTATTTACACATATTTTCTTGGAACATTCGATAATTAACTATCGGGATATGATGACCCTATACTTCGCAGGTTGTGCGCAACTGGATACAAGCAAATAACTTGGAGCTGTTACCCTGGCCAGCAAAAGCCCAGATTTTAACATTATCGAAAATGTTTGGGCTCGAATACTTGCTGTTATCCGAAGACAACAAGGGCCAAATTTTATACCAGTAAACCGTAATGCACTAATTGCAGCCATTGATACCGCATGGGAAACGATTAATATTAATTATATTGATACCTTGATAGCGTCAATGAGCAGACGCCTCCAAGAATGTATCAATAATAATGGAGGTCACACCCATTATTGATTTCTTATATTTATTTATATAGTAATACCTTTATTTAAAAAAAAAGTTTTCATTTAATTTTAAACTATAACTTGGTATCTTAATTATAATTATGTAATAAATTCTTGTCAAAAACTAAATATATACGTTGACAATAAGAATTGCCTTAGTTTTTATTTTCACTTTTTATATTAACTACAGAAAAAATGAAACGTCATAAAATATACATTTTGTAAGGACTAAATATTATGAATAGAGAGTTTAATGATTTTTTTTAATAACTTACAATAATTAGTAGGTTAGATTTATTTAAAAATAAGTAATAATCAGTCAACCCAAATAACCATGTTTAGTTTTTGATTTAATTTAAAAGTTATTGCTTGTAGACGTTTTTAAATCAAAATTATTTCTAATTTTATTTTGTAAACATTTCCTAAACAAAATTTTGATTCGATAATTAATCGAGCTATGGTGTTTAATTAGCGATACCTTCAAATATATTCTTTAAAGAAAAAAATTAAGTAAGCAACGTAAATTACCTATTTTCTAAAACGTGCTTAGTGTAATGATTCATTCTACAGTCCTTCTATAAGATAACCCCTGCTGAGACTACCTGCTGTTAGAATTGTAAATGATACCCTTAAGCCCGCTTCACAATGTGCAAACTTTTGTTTACAGAAATTGTGGTGTCCAAGTTTTAAATTTCATGAGTGTACATTAAATAAGTAAATCAAATAAATAAATATAATAAACTAAATAAATAAATAAATAAATAAATAAATAAAATAAATAATAAATAAATAAATAATAAATGCATTGACTTTATTCCAAGCGTCTGGATTTTTCTAACAAAATGTAGAATTTCTTTCACCTTTTTTTTCAGAAAGAAAAATTTTGAAAAAAGTGTTCTTAAAAAGGAATTTGTCTAACTGCAATTAAATAGTCAGTCTTGCGATGTGTTGATAAGAGGATAACAGAATCCGTGAACTTTTATACCACATATTTGTTTTAATAAAATATATCAATAGATCTTATGGGAAGGACGTACTGAAACACTTTACAGGGTGTTTCAAAATTCAGTACAAAATGTCTTAATAGCATATTTTAGATGAAATAAGACTTTTTTCCTATAAACATGTGTCCTAAAAATACATTCTTATAAAAAATTATTATTTTAAATTCTGAGTGCAATAATGTTATTAAATTTTGCAATCCACTGCTGAGCCCCAAACGTTTCTACTATCCTCTAAATGACATAACAATAAATTCCCAAAGGGGAGAAAGGGAGGCACATTTAAGGGGGAAGACATTTAATGTTTTAGGTTTATAAATTAAAAAATTAGTATTTTGCATTTTGGTATTAAAAATCTAAGATTTTGGTTTTCAACATTTTTTCATTTTGATTAACCGTTCCAGATAATCGTTGTTAGAATAGGAACAAATGGTTATAGATGAAACTAAATTGGTTGGATTTTTTTTTTAATTATGAAACAAAGATTAACAACATAGATGGTTATTTTTTTTTAATTTCATGAAAAATAAAGAATTGATGTCTTTATAATAAGTACTGAAATGTCTCTACCAGTGATAGCACAGCCCTTCATTTTTCTCCACATTTAGATGATTGTAACTTAGAGAGGGTGTATTTGAGGACATGTGCATTTATAGGAAAAAAAGTCTTAATTTCTTCTCAGAAAATTAGCCATACTAAATTACAAGCACTTTTATAGTACACTATTAGACGAGCAAATTAAAGATATAAATCGTCCAATTTCAAGTACATTTTTAATTCAGGAAGAAAACAGTTTCTCTGGGGGAATTTGAAGAGTCCCTTGGTGCGGGTTCGGAATCTCACTATAAACTAATGATAGAAATTTGAAAATTTATATTAGAGGTTTTTTCCGCAGTGCTCTTTTGCAACAAAATACTTTGAACTTATTCGGTTATACCGAAATGACTATTAAGTTTGTTATTGTAAATAAAACACCCTATATTTTTCACTTTGGATTTCTTGCTTCTTAAGCGTTATTCGATTATTCATTGCCGTTAAATTAATCTTTTGAAATTACTATTTACGCTTTTATCGAAAATTTTAAATGACACCCCACATTTAACTTAGTAGTCAAAAAGAGCATAAAATAATTTAGAGAAAATCAAATTTATTCTATGAAATAAATTACTGAAGTTGAATCAACCTTAGACAGGTTTTGGAAACAATTGCCCTGTTTTTCACAAAAAAAATATTTCTTTCGGATTTAGCCACGTTTTATATAAACGAGATTAGTAAACGGACATATGACATATTTGCATAACAAGTAGTCCCTGTAAATTTGGGAGACATAATATGTCAATATCTTATTGACCAAGTATTTTTGAAAATGATTTAAATGGTAAAGATTTTTTTAGATTTTAAATAATAATTTATTAATGTTTTTGGACAATGTTCACAATGTGTTAGAAGTAAACACCATGGTTAAATCAAAATTTCCCGGAACGTTTTATGTTTATTTCGTTCCCCTGATCTAACACCGTTTGACTTTTTATGGGTTATTTGAAAACAGTTTCTTCTTAAATTATTGGTTCTAGGTAGATTCCTAATGGATGTTAGGTCTTTCTAAGGAGTCTGTCGAAGCATTCTAATTTTATGGGTTACTTAAAGGATTACGTTTATCACGACACGCCTACTACAAAAGAAGATATTACACAAAGAATTAGTAATATTTTTGCTTCTGTCATCCCTGAGATTCTTTACAAGGTAAATAGTTCTTTCGAGGCAAATACAAAAAATGGTAAAAGAAGGTGGTCAGACATTTGAGGATTGCTGCGAAAATTTTCTGTATTTCTAAAGTAATATTTTTAATTTAAACTTAATAGTATCGAATCTTAAATTTGTTAAATTTTAGATTTTTACTCTAATTAATTCTTTTTAATTTGTTTTAAATAACCTCAATTCCGTTATCTGTCTATCTACTATTGTACTTTCAGAAGTAGTAATCGTTTTTCAAAGCTTGCTTTTATATTAATCCCAATCTGAATAATTCATGAGCAATAATACTTTATTTGTTAAGTTGCTTTAAGATAAATGCGTACATATTTATATCAAATTGTAACATTTTTATGCCCTTTCAAGACTACTAAGTTAGATATATGGTGTTCCATTTATTTTAGAAAAATCGATGTTTGAAAATATTAAAAAACAATTAAAAATCTCAAAATTAACACCATTTGATAGTGCAATTATTAGTTCATACTATGGTACAATTCAGTTATAAAGCTTCAACTTTTAACTATTAAACCATGGAAGATATGTAACTACAAAAGATTGATTTTGACAATAAACAATCGAATAACACTTAAACGGACGTAACAATGTTTGGTATGGCCGGATGCGATACTATATTTCAGGAGTTTGGTTGCAAGAGCACTTGCAAAACCTTTAAATATAAATTTTCAAATTTGTATCTTTATTAGATTTAGACGTGAGAGGATTTAAAAGTAGACTTATGATCAAATTAAACTTTTTTATTTCATTGGACGCGTTTAAAAAAATAAAGTTCAGTAAAACCTCTAATACTGACCGGTATATGGAGGTGACCGTTATTGGAAGGAAAAAATTTTTATTTCTATGCGTTATTTATTAGGCTCTTTTAAGTATGGAACATAATACGGTTTGCTATATATCTGCATTAAAAGAAATAACTATAAATGGCCTTGATGCAATATTAAATAATTAGACGATATAATAATGGAAAGTTATACATATTGAATACCCAATAATACATACATTTATAATATGTACCTATTTCTTACAATAATTAATTACAATAATATAAACTTTATATACCCATACCATTAAATTACATTTTGTTAAATATTTTTGTATTGAGGTTTGTTTTACATTTTTAAGTTTAGTTTGTAAAACAGAGGTTCACATGCTGATAAAATTTGAAATACTTCTACCGCTAGCTCACTCTCATTATTAGAAAATGAAAAGCTTTTTACATCTCTTGATTTTACACTTCACCCATATCTTTAATGTTTGACGTAAAAACTTCGGATTCTTCTGCACGCACTTCATTCTTCGAATCACAGTCTTCACTATATAGTCTAATTCACTGATTATATATTATATTGAATACTAGAAATTGGGGATTTGGCCAGTATATTATAATCAAATAGATCCACTTAATTTTCAAGCTTACGTTGATTACCTTCTATAATACAGGAAAAAGCTGAGCAAGTGGAATTTCGTCTTCTTCATCAAAATCTTCTTGCCGGACCTTTTCGAGAGTCCTCTTTCGCAAAACATTTAGCAATTGTAATAAAGAGCGAAACGTTTCTCCAGGATACTGATATCAAATTAAAGCGCTTAGTTAAATTGATACTTTTTTCCCACATCTTTAAGGACGTTCAGTATTTGTGAATGTTAGCAGCACTTTTGATTAAAAACTTCCTGAAGACCCATCTTAGAGTCTGGAAATATCTAAATCCATGCTAACAATGGGATGTAGTGTTTAAGGGTAGAAACAATATTCCACATTTTCAAGAGTAACTTTGAAGAGTGAGACATTGAGAAAGTATCTAGAAATAATAAAACTTTCTATTTTCTTTTTCATTTTTTTATCAAAGTTTGTAGCCAGAAGTCATAATCTCTAACAAATCAACAACTTTTTACAATCTCATTCTAAGGGCAATTTGTTGATATGAGACCCCTAAGAACATCTTGGGGTGATTATTTTTCTAATGATTAACGGTTTTCCTTATCACCTTCCATATTTGTACAAAATAAAATTGTCAATCTTTGATTTTTCAGCTTTTACCACTACATTTATAGTTTTCAAAGAGAACATTTGTTTGGCATTGCAAGATAAAAAGTCAGTCTGTCAGCATTGTATACATTTACTGGTAAATACTCTTTCAATACTACTGACAGCTTCACTTTCCAAGCTGCAACAGTGTCCAAGTTAATATTAGCCGACTTCCATATTGTTTTAAAGGTTATGTTATGTCTTTGACTATTAAAATTGTTCATGCCACTCATTTGAATCTTTAAAATCTGTGATTTTAAATTTTCCCAACTTCAATGCTTTCTCTTTTATTAAAGTTCAGATATAGGCATATTTTTTATTCCTAACTTTACAAAACCAATTGTAAATACTCGTCAATTTCTAAACAACTTCAGTTCTAAAAAATTTTGCTTACTCTCTGTATTGGAATTCTTCAAATAGCTTTTTAAATCATATTTATTTTTAAAATATTGTTAACTTGTGTTCTTCCAACACTAAATTTTCAACCAACTTTCTAGCACTGGTATTGAACTTTTCACTTTCCACAATTATATCAATTTCCTCTTTAAGAGACAAACGTTTTCTTTAGCGACATTTGGTGTTCTGTACGTCTAGTGTTAACAGCACTGTTGAACATACTAACTCAAACTATGTAACAAACTACGATTTTTAGGATTGAGCTTAATTGCACTTTCTCTGTAATGACTGTCTAATGTAAAGTCGAACAAATTATTCGAATCCGTTCTTAAATACCGGTAATTACTTAAGCCTCACACTATATTTTTTCAAAGGTTACAAATAAGTGGCCGTAAGCCGTTATCGAGAAGTGATTGTATTAGTATTGCTGTATAGTGGTTTTTGACTAAAAAACATCTTTCCGGCTTTAGGGTGGCCGCTTTTAAGAGGTGGTCAAAAATAGAGGAAGTTTACTGTATGTATTCTTTCTTTTTTGAACTGCATATTCTAAGCGAATCAACAATATATATTGGTTGATATCAACAGTTTTTTTTTTTTTTAACATACGATCATTTAAAAGATGTTTATTCTTCAAAGAAACTTTTAATAAAACGACAACAAAAACATATTTAAGAAGTATTATGTCACAAACATAAACATTTTATTTTCAAGTGTCGTGTGTAAAGTAAGAATATATGAACTTGATTATTCTTATTCATAAAATACTGTAATATGCTAGTTAGCTATAACGTTGTGAAACTTACCACGTCAAACTATTGTCTGAAATAGAATAAGTATTTTAAAAACAAACATTCTTATATTGGACGGATAAAACATTTAAAAATAAGGTAGTATAAACACCTAAAATGTGAAATTTAAATAAACACGTTTCTTGTTATTTAGTATACGTCAAAACAATTCTTTGTTCAAAAGATTAATGTTTAATTTATTGTGCAGTTAATCGAAAAACTTCCAAAATATTAAAATCAACAGGTGTGATTAGAAAATACACAAAGATACGTTCAAGAAAACGGAAAATATTATTGACATTTTTTCAATTTATGGCTGTTAGATAAAATAATTCTTGTTGAATTTTCATTTTATGAACACGTATTATATTTCTGTTTTTACTTTTTTGTGTTTCAACGATGCACTCTTTGCCAAAATTAATTCGATTAACTTTTCATAAAAAAACATTTTGCATTAAAATGATTATATTGTGCCAAATTTATACCCTGAATTTTTACTCTACAGTTAATAAAATCTAATGTATTTAATTGATTAATTAAGTCAAACAATTAAAATTAATTTGAGTTTGTTATTCAAAGCCGCGGTAAGATAAACAGAAACTTCTAAATGCTTAGTTAAAAGTAGAAAAATGCAAATATAAAATTACAAAAAAATGTAACAATATAATCGCCAACACAACGATGGTTAATCAAAATCCCATCTTCTGATTCTTTGTATCACGTGCTAAAATTTTCTAGTAATTTATATTCATAAAAAAATTTCTCGATACAAGTTCAAGTACGATTAGAGTATTGGAAAAATGGATTTTCAACAAAACGCGTTTAGGCGAGTATGTACAAATTAAATTGCTATTAAAAATAGAAATTTTTAGAAATGTAGAAATTGAAGAGTATAACCAAAAATAGCTTTGTTAAGAAGTTCTCGGCAAAGTTTAGCAAAAAGAATTGAATTAAGGTATGTAGGTACATATTTATTTTAAGTATCGTTTTTATTAAGCATACAAACAAAATAATATTACGTATATAAAAACATTAGTTTTATTTTACTCTTATTTTAAAAATACTTTGAACATTAAAAAAATATAGTTCTTTAAAATTAAAATAAATATAATACATATATATGATATTTTCTAATGCTTCGTTCAGTTAGTATTGCTTGCCAATAATCATTAAAAAGTAATTAATAATTTAGTTTTGTCTAGAAAATCAATCTGATATATTTATTTTTTTTAACCGGAAGGGCTTAACTTTCTAATAAGGGGATCCCTTGATATTTTGGACAACTTTTATTGAAACATTTTATTTACTTTTCTTCACTTATTTTTCTCATTTCTTATTTTATTTTTGAGAAGCAACTCTTACTTAATAATAGATACAATTGTAAATTACTGTGTGTGAACGTGAGATGATTGTCCACAAATTAACGTTTTAATCAGGTGCATTCGAAAACAATATTGTGAATAATAATGCAAAGAGAACATTGTCAGCAACATACCAATTTCCGTTAACATTTTGAATCAATTTGGTATATAGAATAAAGTTATTTTTATTTGTTTTTCTACAACTAGTTTGTGTTTTCGAATACGTTGAAACGATAAATTTTTGCTTTAATAAGAGCAAAAAATAAACTAATACAGAAATTTATTACTTCTATCAAAATATAAAATTAGACGTACTTATTAAATTGAATGTGATAAAAACACTGATACATCAATAATTGAGTGATTAATTAGAAACCCATAAAATTGAGTATTCTATTTTTAAAATTTTATTGCTCTATGATATGTTTTTTATGCAATAAATCTGATGTGTGTAATAGAAATTGTCACTTTAAGCATTACCAACAGTTGTAGTTCTAAAAGTACTTTTTTTTTTTGTTTTACGTTTTTGTAGCTAGTTGTTCTCAATGTTAGTATTGAAAGCATTGTAGTGAAACGAACCGCCAAGCTAAACTTAGAACGTCGATGTTAAGTACTATTTCAAACATATTTATAACTAACTATATGCTCCAATAAATAAATTTTAAATGTCAAATATAAGTTTAAATAAAGTCTAATTCTTATAAGCTGGTCCAAAAACATGATTTATAAAACTGTTCCTCAACAAAGTAGGTACAAATGTTAGTACTTATATGCAGAGATTCCTCAAAAATCAAATCACATCGCATTAATGTTTAAAGATTGTCTTTAAATGTGAAGCTTCATTCAACTGTTTCAAATTTACATAAACATGCGTTCAACGAGAGAAAGGAAAGCGGCGGCATGAATCTAAAAAGATTAGAATTAAGTTTACAGTAAGCATATTGAAGGTATGTACACATTGTGATATTATGAGCTAAAACAAAATCTTGCTGCAATGAAAGTTGTAAATAAACTTGTGAATAAATAAGTTAAATAATAAATAAATATAAAATCAATAATTCGTGGAGTTTTGTTCGTTTTTTTCTGTTCTTACGATGCAATTACATATTATTCAACAGAGTTGTTTGTTAAGTCATTCTAATTCAGACCAAGTCTCCATTTTAATTGTGTAATGGTATTGAGTAAAGACAGAACTTAACGACTGAGAACTATCAAATAAAAATAATAAGTTTCAGACCACAAATCAGAAAAATAGTAATATGAGCGCCAAAGATGATTTTGAATAGAAATCACAAAATATCTCAATCAAGTAATTAAGAGCTAAATAACAAAAGCAAATCGTCAATATATAATCAATAAAAATATTTAATAACGTGGGAGGTTCAAGTAAATTAATGTAACGTTCTCGTATTTTGCATGTACACATGAAATTTAAAACTTGGACACCACAACTTCTGTAAACAAAAGTTTGCACATTGTGAAGCGGGCTTAAGGGTATCATTTACAATTCTAACAGCAGGTAGGCTCAGCAGGGGTTATCTTATAGAAGGACTGTAGAATGAATCATTACACTAAGCACGTTTTAGAAAATAGGTAATTTACGTTGCTTACTTAATTTTTTTCTTTAAAGAATATATTTGAAGGTATCGCTAATTAAACACCATAGCTCGATTAATTATCGAATCAAAATTTTGTTTAGGAAATGTTTACAAAATAAAATTAGAAATAATTTTGATTTAAAAAACGTCTACAAGCAATAACTTTTAAATTAAATCAAAAAACCTAAACATGGTTATTTGGGTTGACTGATTATTACTTATTTTAAATAAATCTAACCTACTAATTATTGTAAGTTATTAAAAAAAATCATTAAACTTTCTATTGATAATATTTAGTCCTTACAAAATGTATATTTTATGACGTTTCATTTTTTCTGTAGTTAATATAAAAAGTGAAAATAAAAACTAAGGCAATTCTTATTGTCAACGTATATATTTAGTTTTTTGACAAGAATTTATTACATAATTATAATTAAGTTACCAAGTTATAGTTTAAAATTAAATGAAAACTTTTTTTTTAAATAAAGGTATTACTATATAAATAAATATAAGAAATCAATAATGGGTGTGACCTCCATTATTATTGATACATTCTTGGAGGCGTCTGCTCATTGACGCTATCAAGGTATCAATATAATTAATATTAATCGTTTCCCATGCGGTATCAATGGCTGCAATTAGTGCATTACGGTTTACTGGTATAAAATTTGGCCCTTGTTGTCTTCGGATAACAGCAAGTATTCGAGCTCCAAACATTTTCGATAATGTTAAAATCTGGGCTTTTTGCTGGCCAGGGTAACAGCTCCAAGTTAGTTTCTCGTATCCAATTGCGCACAACTCGCGAAGTATGAATAGGGGTGTTGTCCTTTAACAACAAAAATACATTATGAAAATGTTAATTCAACAGATCGCGAACTATTTTTTGGAGAAAGTATAGTGAAATAAGAATACTTACTTGTTGGAAAATATAATCTTCGTCTGGATAAAACACTGATGGTTTCATAATAGTTTCCAAAATATCTAAATACGCAGCAGAATCAAGACGTCCATCGATAGCCCAACAAACTCCTGGACCCCGCGCGCTAACCCAACCCCACACATTCACAGAAAAATAACCACTTCGTTTTTTAGGACATATGTGATTATTTTCGTAACGAGTTCCTTCCATTCTAAAAACTTTTAGTGGTCCATCGTTGCGGCTATTGAACGTTTTTCGTCGCTAAAAATCACTCGATTCCAAAATTCCAAAGGTTCGTTCACATATCGCCTTGCAAATTCCAGACGACGTCTCATATTTTCGTCACTGAGAACTTCTTTCGCAGCAGCATTATACTTCTTTATTCCCATCTCCTTTAATCTTTTTTTGTGCAGTTATACGGCATCCGGGAAAATGTGTATCTGCTATAGCCCTGGAGTATGTAGCAAATGGTTGTTCTGTTACGTAATGAAACAACTCGAGATCTTGAGCACGTGTAGATACTTTAGGTCTACCACTTCCGATGGCTCTTTCAAAGTGTGTTCAAGATTCCATTTTACTCGGTAATGCCCTACGGTGCTTTTTGGTATATCTAACATACGTGAAATTTCACGCACGCTACGGCCCGCCGCTAATTCCGAAACAATCCGCGCTTTCAAATCAGCACCGAGATGAGGTGGCATTTTCACAACACTTGAAATTTTAAACTAAAATGGAATTTATATTTCTTACTTTATTTATTGGTTCACACTACCCCTTCTCAAACAGTAGGTAATTGTTTATTTATTACATACTTCTAATGACCAATGTGACAACCCTTAGAGCAATATGACTCAAAGGAAGTAAGCAAGGATATTCTATTGTTATTGAAACTTATTCATAAAGTAAAAGCCATTTCCTTATAATGCTAATGGACAGGATTTTCTTTTAAGTATTAAGATTACAATAGAGGACTTATAAACTTTCGAAAATATCTAATTATAAATATTTACACTGCAATTGCGCTTTTCCTTAATAATTTCTTAGCAATAACATACACGTTCTTGGTTTTAAGTTGTCATAAATTTGATATGATATAAATTTGTGTTTCTAATATTACATCACAAACTAATCTTTATTCGCCAAAAATTGTTGCTTAAGTTGTAAAGCTTCGTACACACCTGAACAACAAACCGAGCAACAAACATAACAACGAACCGAAAGTCAAACAGAACGACAAACGATCTTTTATGATTTCCACAATCCGAACAACAAACGGAACGTTTGTGCTGTTCCCATAATTATTTTCAGTAGTTTTCAGTTCATATATATTTATTATTGAGAAGAGAAAATTGCGGAAAACAAGAAGATAGTGCCAACCAAATTTTTACGCACAAAGAAGAGTAAAAAATTATAATTTACTTCGCTTTTTTTATTTTGGAAATTTCCCGCCCAAATGATGCTAATAGGGACATCATTTTTTTCTTGCATTCTTAAACACTGATTAATTTAAAACATTTTTCTTCTGTCAACTCCATAATATTACCTAAAACACAACAAACCCACAAAAGGGAGGACAAAAATAAATAATTTAATTCTCCCGCATAAGTTTGTTCGCCGTTTTGTTTAGATTCGTCCAAACCTGCAAACGCATTCGCGCGCATTTTCTTTGATGTCGGAGAAAAACCGACAAGTTGCGGGAACGCCGCAAACCGTTCGTGGAACAATCAGGACTTGCGAATCTGTTCTAAAATTCGTACGTAGCACCGTCCAAATTAATGTGTACGAAGCTTTACAATAAGCATATTAATATGAACTATATCTTATGAAAGGAGAGTTATGTAACTATAATTAACGACTTAACGTTACGTTAGTAGATTCCATTTACTATTTACACATATTTTCTTGGAACATTCGATAATTAACTATCGGGATATGATGACCCTATACTTCGCAGGTTGTGCGCAACTGGATACAAGCAAATAACTTGGAGCTGTTACCCTGGCCAGCAAAAAGCCCAGATTTTAACATTATCGAAAATGTTTGGGCTCGAATACTTGCTGTTATCCGAAGACAACAAGGGCCAAATTTTATACCAGTAAACCGTAATGCACTAATTGCAGCCATTGATACCGCATGGGAAACGATTAATATTAATTATATTGATACCTTGATAGCGTCAATGAGCAGACGCCTCCAAGAATGTATCAATAATAATGGAGGTCACACCCATTATTGATTTCTTATATTTATTTATATAGTAATACCTTTATTTAAAAAAAAAGTTTTCATTTAATTTTAAACTATAACTTGGTATCTTAATTATAATTATGTAATAAATTCTTGTCAAAAAACTAAATATATACGTTGACAATAAGAATTGCCTTAGTTTTTATTTTCACTTTTTATATTAACTACAGAAAAAAATGAAACGTCATAAAATATACATTTTGTAAGGACTAAATATTATGAATAGAGAGTTTAATGATTTTTTTAATAACTTACAATAATTAGTAGGTTAGATTTATTTAAAAATAAGTAATAATCAGTCAACCCAAATAACCATGTTTAGTTTTTTGATTTAAGTTATTGCTTGTAGACGTTTTTTAAATCAAAATTATTTCTAATTTTATTTTGTAAACATTTCCTAAACAAAATTTTGATTCGATAATTAATCGAGCTATGGTGTTTAATTAGCGATACCTTCAAATATATTCTTTAAAGAAAAAAATTAAGTAAGCAACGTAAATTACCTATTTTCTAAAACGTGCTTAGTGTAATGATTCATTCTACAGTCCTTCTATAAAATAATCCCTGCTGAGACTACCTGCTGTTAGAATTGTAAATGATACCCTTAAGCCCGCTTCACAATGTGCAAACTTTTGTTTACAGAAATTGTGGTGTCCAAGTTTTAAATTTCATGAGTGTACACTCACGAAATAAGAACACAAGGCAAGATTTTTTTTCAAAATAGTTCAAAAATTAAAACAAAACTTTCCTTAGTAACTCGGAAAAATACAACACGTGAACCAAGAAAAACACTGTATAGCCGTACAACATTAGCATACCCAAAACTTATTCAAAATCTAGAAGAAATATAGTTTTATAGTTATTTTAAACAAAAATTTAGAGCCGAGTTCAAAGTTTTTGAAACAAACTGATTCTTAGAAGTTATTTGCTGCAACTGCAAATAAATAAAGTTTCATAATAAATGTTTACCTATGTATATAACAATTTTTTAAATATATCTTTTTCTCAGTTATTTAGTATTCCCCTAAGTCTAAGAATATAGCGTATAAATTGCGCTGACTTAAGGTGTTTTTTTGTTAGTCCACATGCACATTCTTATGTGTGTCTTATTTTTATATTTTTAATCATTTTATTAATTGACTTGCCTATCATTTTAATTCTTATATGTGTCATTGACACCTAATTTTCGATAACTTGAAAACGGTTGCATACACTTGCAACCGAAACGTTGGATAAGAGGATACTGGATGTCCTTGAATTAGTATCCTTCGGCACCTCTTTAGTGAAGGCCTAACATCCGTTAGGAAACTACTTAGGATTTTTTTATCTATTATTGATTGTGTTATCAGGTAACAAAATTAGATCATTTACAAGACTAAGACCTAAACTAGTTAATAACATTTACAATAATTGCTGAAAATGACCACATAAAAATTTTTTGACGCCCTGTATCTCAGAAACCAAGCCGTTGCGGGCCCATGTTCATAAGAACTTTTATCTTAAAACTAGTCAAGATTTATTCTTTCAAAATTACTACAAGTACTTAATAACACCCTGTATGTATTTTTTAAACTTATCGTGACGCGTCGAGTATGTGTAATCAGTTTAAAAGAATTGCCAATACAATCAAAAATACCACTCAGGCGAGAACGCGCGTGTTCGAGCACTGGAGTGCATCTAGAGGGTTAAATAATGCTTCACATACAGTGCGTTATGGGCAGGTGCGTTGCCCTGGAGCAAGATTCATGACTTGTTTGTTCACAACTCCTTACGTTTTTTTTTATGAACAATGTTGCTAAACTTTCAAATAGAAGTTTGGTTTAGTGTGTCACCCTGTGGAACCCATTCAGTCATCACGATACCGTTGATTTCGAAAAGACGATCAACATGTCTTTAAATTTTAATTTCGACATCTTTGCTTTTTTTATTCTTGACGATGCAGGAGTTTTCCAGTGCACGGATTGCCATAGCACTCAGTCGGAGTTTTCTTTTAATTTAACGAGAAATTTCACATTGATTCTTTGCTCGTGTTTTTGGTCACACATTGTTATTGGCATAAGAAAAAACACGTTTGTTTCTAATCTATATAGAAAAATACAACTACAATGACAAAAACGTGTATTCGTACTTGAATAGTAGACACTCCCAGTTATTCAACGCTGATTTTGTTTTCTCCCCTTCTTCTCTCCAAAAGTTCAAAAGGCAGATATAGCTTGATTGGTATCAAAAGACTACAAATTTCAAAGGAATTCAAAAATATAATAAAAATTTAAGAGTTGCTATTTGAAAAAATGAAGTTGACCTCAGCAGCACTTTTTGGAAAACTTTTTAAAAAATATTTTTAGATTATTCAGTTTAAAAAACTAAGGCATCATGCTATTTTCAGTTTTCGTCTATCTTAAATTGTTTAGCCGTAATCGAGTAAACCCATACTAATGGGACACCCTATATAGAAACATTAGTTTTTATTTTTACTACTTACTTTAAATATTTTCAGGAATAACAAATACAGTTCTTTAAAAACGGTAACAAATATAAAATAATTAGCCATTAATTATTGAAATAAACGTATGTATTTTTTCTTAAACACGGTTTCTCAATAGTCATTAAAAAAGTAATTAATGATTTAGTTTTGTGTATAGAATCATTCTGAATATTATTTTTAGCAGTATTTTCATTAATAATAAAACTTTAATAATGGCCCGAAGGGCTTTCTAATAAGTCTCTTGATATTTTGGACAACTTTTATTAAAACTTTTATTTGCTTTTTCACTTATTTTTTCTTATTTTAATTCTGTGAAGCAACTCATAGGTACACTACGAATTTTAGAAATTGCTGCGTGAACGTGAGATGATTGTACAAATTAACGTTTTTTAATCAGACTTCGACAACATTCAAAAATAATATTGTGAATAATGCAAAAGAGAACATGATCAGCAACATACCAATTTCCGTTAACATTTGATTCACACTTAATATTTACTGTACCTATAGGTACATAAAAATGGAAATCACTATATTTATGAATAACCTTGTTTTTGTTTGTACCAAAGTAAAAATTGAGAAATTGTGATTCTTGGGGACTGCCCAACTCTAAAAAAATTAGGTGCATCCTTGTAGTATATAAAACTACCAGCCGCGCCGTAAAGATCTACATTATATTGATTCATTTCTTTCATGTTTGTTAATTTTATTGAATCTTAAAAACTACATCTACAGTTTTTTGGGCCATAACAGTGTTTGATTAATAAAATTAATTTTTAATTAATTAGTATTGAATATGGTTAAAAGTTTTGCAAGTAACTACTTATTACAATTTCTAAGGTTAGAGACGTAACACACTGATAACAAAGTATGTTTAGTAATTTATCTAAAGTATAATGACAGTAAATATAAAACAAAA
This sequence comes from Abscondita cerata, assembly GCA_030710515.1. NCBI lineage: Eukaryota > Metazoa > Arthropoda > Insecta > Coleoptera > Lampyridae > Abscondita > Abscondita cerata. The sequence goes on along the minus strand of JALBCR010001529.1, from coordinate 60,778 downwards.
TTTAAAAATCTTATCTACACAATTTAATTTATTTCATCAACAGTACCAACAGGTTGTTATATTAGTTCGATTTACTAGCATGATGCCATCAGTATGGCAAAACTGAAATACTTGGATAAATATCTATAAGTAGTATAGGGTTATTCACTATAAATTACCCACCTTTTATTATTTTGAATATAACAGGTAAATATAGAAAGTTTTTCTGCTTCACTATAACGATTTTGATGATTTATTAATCAAATGTCAATTATCAAACACAACATTTGCCATTTACATGGCTTACTTTGACGATGTTAACATTTTTGAAATCAGAAAAAAAAGATCTCTTTAAAAATGTAATAATATACAGGGTGTTACATTAAAAAATACATCATATTTTTGTTGCGCCCTGTAAACGGCGAGTAACTGAACTATTAATGGCATTTTAAAAAACTTCACTTAGAACTATACAACTTTCATGTATAACTTTTTTTTCTACGAGCAATAATAACGATAATAAGGGTGGGTAATTTATAGTGAATAACTCTGTACAAGTTTGATATGAACTACAAAATTATTGCAATACATTGAGATGATATAATTTTTATACTTAAGCAACAATTCTATATTTTAGATAACATGTAAGTAGTGTACTGCCAGCGCGGCCAAAAGAATGCCTCGTGTCGCGCATGGATGTTCGTGGATTCGGTCGCACTCGTTAACGCAATAGCGACTGAAACCATTACCAGTGGCGTCGATGTCGCGTTTTCAATCATTCGTCACCAAACCAAAGAAATTTTAAAATATTTTATTTATTTGAATAACATATGAACAGTAATAGTTTAACCCTTTATCGGTCTACATTGTCTCAAAGTGTGTGCCTAATTATGGACTATGTAACCATATGGTAACTTAATGTTCTAAAGCGTGTTTTAGAGTTATCCATAGTTTGTCGGTTCTCGGGCGATAGTACCGTACGGTTACATACGTTCTTAAGTGGGGGGAAATAACGAACATAAGTGATACGGCTCCACCTATAATTTTAAATTCTACTTGTTGGTGCTTGCGCGCTGCAATGTTAAGGTTATGTGATGTGCCGGTATAATTACTGATAGTTCATAGGGTAAAATTTATCTATTCTTGCTAGAATTTTGACCTTGGTTCTTTGGATGTATAAGGTATGACATTTTTATTTTGGTTTATGTGAATATTTATGTATGTATATGCAATAAATTTTTGTGTTTGAATATCCGTAGCCATATGGTTACTTTGCCCATACCAAGGAATTGTTATTTTTTAGTATTTCTGGTAAAATTTTCATATATATGGATAAATTGGATCAATTCAATGCAATACCCACATGTTCATTTTATGACAAAAAGAAAGGTAGACTACTACCTCCTCCTCAGTTCTCAGATGGATCCTAGGACTCGGATGATGAGGTAAATATCACTTTGAAAGCTATTCAAAATAAAGTAATGGACCATCAAACTTTAGGTAAACAATACAATAACCTCAAGTTGAAATTAGCTTTATAAAAAAATGCATTTCGCTTTCAGAATACAATGAATCAGATGACGATAGTAAAGAAGACGATATGACTCTGCAACAGATACGGAACAATATATTACGTATATTAAGATGTCAAACTTCTTGTAAATATTACAATATTTTTAACGATACAAAATTTATACTAACCTTTTTAGTATCAACTGACATAGACCGTAGTGAGGATAAATGACACTGAACCGCCAAATAAAAGAAGAAAATTCCAGACATCAAATTTAGTTGGACAAAAGATATTACGAAACCTACTAGAGATTTGGACTTTTATTCCACCCATAATTCAGAGATTCTTACGCCTTTACAATATTTTTCAAACATGTTTTTAATTGACATAATGACAAGCATAATTGAGCAAACAAATTTGTTCAGTACACAAAAAACTGGCACTTGTATAGTCACCAAGGGTACCCGTGCGGGAAATCTTCGGCAATATATATAAAAATAAGCCCCATAAATGGGGTTACTAATTTTTTGTCATTGTTAATGTGTCTGGCTATATCTTAGATTTCATACCCTACGAAGGAGCAACTATCTTTCAATCGCTTCAAGGTAGTATAAATGAATTTACCCATACAGAAACTAACGTGGGTTTTGGTACGGGGATTGTAATAGCTTTGTCTAAATCTCTTCATGAACCAACTAAAGCAACTCTGTTTTTTGACAACTATTTTTCAAGTCTTCCCCTTTTTATATATCTGAAGGAAAATTTTGGTATATACAGCCTTAGAACAATGCGCAGTAATAGAATTGCAGACTGTCCAATCGAAACCGATAAGGTTCTACAAAAGCAAGGAAGGGGAACCTTTGATTATAAATCGGATAAAGACAAGGGTGTTATAATTGTTAAATGGGTTGATAATAAAGTAGTGCTCTTAGGTAGTACTACTTTTGGAATAGAACCTTTGGCTACTGTGAAAGATTTAATAAGTCTGTAAAAGCTAAAGATGATGTACCATGTCCAGCTATAGTAAAGCAGTATAATAAACATATGGGTGGAGTTGATACTGCCAATGCATTGATGGGATTTTATAAAACTCCTCATAAAGCCAAAAGATGGTATTTTACAATATTTGCATACCTTTTGGATGTAACTGTTGTAAATGTTTGGCTGTTATATAGAATGGACAGTGATGCTCTGCAAAAAAAAATATATGGCGCTGAAAAAATTTAGGCTGGAAATTGTATCAGGCTTGGCTAGATGTAAAGAATCTAGAAAGATGTGTCCCAGTTCTAATAATGCAGAAGCATCAACATCAACCATAAAGCGTCCAACTGTAGAGCGGCCAGATCAAGCTTTAAGGATTGATTGTTATGGTCACTGGCCAGTCCATACTAGTAAGGGAAGGTGCAGGCACTGTGTAAAAGGCACAAGTTGCCTCAAGTGCGAGAAGTGTGATTGCATTTCTTAGGAAATCATTCATCGCTAGAGCAGCCACTTTCAGTTTCTGAATCGTCCTCCAAATTTATAACCAGTTTTTCGACTTGTACGTCAATCAGTATTTCGTTTTCTAAATATTTTTGTTCCTGGTCAATTATCTTCTGACAGCACTTTTGCCAGTTTTCTTGAGTAACAGCCGCTAATTCTTCTTCCCACAATCCTCTAACTTAGTTCAAGTTAAATGTGGTATTTCTTTTTGGCAACATTATTTTTCACTTGAGCCTAAATCAACTCAATCGGGTTTAAATCTGGGTGATAGGGGAGATAGTCGCAGCACCGTATGTCCTTCATTACTTAGAATAGAATCAAACTTGTACGTTATATGTTCCTTTTTGCGAAGCTTAATTATTTCATAAAGTTGTGGTCTGTACATCAAAGGAGTGAACGGTATCTTTCTCTCTATTAATCATTTCACCATATCTGCCTTTTTCGAATTACTTGTTGGAGCACGATCCACCTGAACATTATGGTACGGCGCATGATCAATAACCAAAACCGATTGTGGAGGCAAGTTTGGTAAAAGTTTCTGACGTAACCATTTTTCGTAGCTGCTACCATTCATCTCGTCGTGATAGTCCCCGCTGCTTGTTCCTGATTTAAATACCAGACAACAACCTGGTAAAAAACCCATTTCATCCCCTGCATGTACCACAATCATTCTTGGTCCTTTGGAAATTGCAGACAGCAGTTCGTTAGTTGTGCCATCACTCCACGACGTTGATTGCGTGTGTCCACTATGAACATATGTTTCGTCCATGTAGACAATTGGACGACTTAATTCTCGGTAGGATTGAATTCTTTGTAAGTAATTAATTCTTAGAAACCTTAAGTCGTTCTTCTCTATTACAAGTTTTCTATTATTCTCAGTTCGATGCCATTTAAGTCCCGGTCTTTTAATATAACACGTAAAGATGTAGCACCACCGTGCCAACCTAAGTCACTGTGGAGTTTCTCGCGTAGAGCAGGAATTATCACCCGTGCACCCTCGGTCTTGTGAAAATTATATATTATATTGCGAAAAAGGGTTTTTTCGAAAACTTCCAAGTCGGTCACAGGAGACGGCCGTGGGCGTTTCTTGCCTGTAGTTGAAAATTTTGGTTTTCCCTCTTCTGTTGGACCTTCACCCTCTTTAATAATAATTGCCACCCATCTAACAGACACTTTTGTTGCTTCAGACACGGTTTCTTTTAATTGTTTCAAGGTATATGTGGCGTGTAAGTTTTTTAAATAACTGTACACATTATATATCACCTCACGCGTTTGACCATTTATTACTTGGCCACTTTTTCCCAATGTAGAACTCATATTTCTACACTCGTTTTTAAACTCTTGTATTTTCAGATATCCTGACAGAATCACAGTTGAAAGCGAACTAACTAATACAAACATTTTTGAGTATTTGCTAATTTGTTGTTAATGATCCCATTGTCTAATGATACTAAGGAATGTCAACTATTAGGATTTCTTTAACGAGAATTTAAGCAAATGCCATTAGCATTACATGCGCCGCAAAACTACTTATTTATTTTGTGAAAGTATTGTTTATACATATTTGTCTAATAAATTTGAGTATGATGAGCTCTAAAATTTTCAAAATAAAATTCACGTAGAATACAAAATGGTTCATTGTCATTTTTGTTGCAATAATTGTAATAATTCAGATTAGTGTACAGGCGATCGATCCATTTAATTGCAATTAAAAAAAGTGGTGGGATTTTTTTACAAATAGGTGTGCAGAGATTACATTATTTAGTTGTAAGTCTCATTCAGTAAGTCTACATCGCACACAAAAATTTTGATTTTTAGTTCAGTTTGCTGTTAGTGGAAAATGGAATTTTTAAAACTAAAAGAAATGGTGAAACTTATAGTTTTAACAGTTTTGTTACCGCGTAGAACAACTAACAAAAAGTCGAAAATGGCGGTGTTGGTTGGTAGGTTACAGTTATTACAATGTACTTCTTACAAAAAATGATATGTTTTCAAGTGATTGGGTAAACTGTGTTGGTTGGTAGATGTGATCGGGGAGTGAACGGTGTTGGTTGGTACGTTACAGTTATTACAATTTTCTTCTTAAAACATTACATGTTTTTATGTAATTTGGAATAAAACTCGTTGAGATTGTTTGACAAATAATTATAGATAAAAAATTTGTGTAACATTTTTTAGGCAATGACATAAAACAAATAAAAATAAAATTAACAATATTATTTAACTCTAATTCGTCGAAAAAACTTAAAAAAAGAGGTATTAAAATTTTTGCTTTGGAAACCGTGGCATAAAAATTAGTGACTAAAATGCATCAAAAACTGCTGGTGTAAGATAAATATTTTTAGACTTGTTTGTCGTTTTTTTATATTTATTATTTTTCGAAATATATAAAGACAATATTTTAAATTTTTTTTAATTTTTATATTTTTTTAAATACCTAAACATTTTACTTTAATTATAAAGTAAATAATTACATTAAAATTACATTTACACAAATAAGTATACCAAAAACTGCTGAAAAGAGGACCGCCTAAACGGGTGACCGCTAAATCTGGTCACCGTTGAAACGGAAACTGCTGAAAAGGGGACCGCCGAAACATTGGCCGCTCAAACCGGGCGGAATCGTTGAATTCAAGTAGTTTTTGTTATTATTCCAAGCATTACGTGAGAGTGATAGCTCTTCCTTGCACATCTTTTTGTATCATGGCGACTTGAAAACAAAGATGCACGTTATTTGTCTATAGGTACTTATATTTAGTCTGAGGCTAGGACAATAAAAAAAAACGTTTACCGCAGAACTCAATAAGGGAAAATAAAATTGCGTTTTAGGTAAAAATGGTTCAAACTAAAGTTATAGACAATAGAATTTCCAACAACTTTTTCTTTTAACTTTTTTGGTATAAATGATATTGATGGAGATATTGTTACAACAAATAGTACCACGTGATCGATATATCTCAGTAATTACTTATTGGATCAAAAATAGTTTAAACAAAGTTGTATAAAATTAAATTATAAACAACTTTTATTTAAAATAAAAGTGTAAAATGAATATTTTTCTAAATATTTTAAGAAATCCAAAAATGGCTACATAGAATATGCGCAAAATCTAACGAGATCTGCAAATATTCATACAAAGTTTCATAAAAATCTAACGGGTGGTTTTTCTTGTAGTTACTTACAGACAAACGGCCGGTCAGCCGGCAGTCGGACATAATTATTTTTTTGCTTTATTGTAATGTACTGACTCTAATTTGCCGGAAAAAGTGAAAAAAAGGGTATGGAAACTGTCGCATAACTCCCCATTTTATTTCATAAGAAGTGGAGGAAAATACTTCAAAAATAAATAAACTTGAAAAATAGTAACAAACAGTTATAAGATTAAAATTATAGTCATAAAATACAAATCAAAAAGATAATTAAAAATTCATTATTAGAAGAGTATTAAAATAATAAGCAAGATGTATGGTTGGCTGGTTCAAATAAATTCGATAGAGTAGGAAATAGACTGACCTGAAAAAGAATAAAAGACTAAGTTTATTACTACAAGAATGATATCCTATTGGAAGACGAATAGTAATGTGACAAATTTACGGTATCCCGTAAATTATTACAAGCAGAATTCGTCTAACTTTAACAAATTTGACAGGGCTAGAGAATTGCGATTTTACGATATTAAGATATCTAAATACAGAATTGCAGTAAAAGATAGTAATAATATTTCGGTTTTTTATAATCATTTTACAATATTCTTGATATTTTATTATACTTGTAAACGTTCTTATTTTGCATTTTAGGAAGAAAAGTCATACCTACTTCATAAAAAGTTTTGGTTTTTTTAGTAAGTCTCCAGTTACTACTAAAATTTTGAAATAAGATACAGGGTCTTTAAAAAACGAAACAACGTGAAATTTGGTTAAGAGTAAAGTACCTTTTATTTAAACAGAACGTAAAAGTATTATTGATTTTTTGTCTCGTCCTTATGATTGAAGTAATAATGATTAAACAAATTTAGCAAAACTCCAATTTATTACTACACAATTAGAACAAAACACAGAAACAAAGAAAAGTTATTCTACATGATTTATCCTCATAGTTCTATACATTTTTCAACAACTGCTCTAAATTTTTTGAAACATGGTATCTTCATTATCTCCGCTATGAGCTTCTGTAATTTTTTGTTTTAAAATATTTTCATCATCTTTGAAATCAGTTGAATAAATTTTTGCTTAAGATATCCCTATAAGAAAAAGTCTAATGAAGTAATGTCTGGAGATCGAGGAGGTCAATTAATAGGACCCAACTGTCCAATTTATTTGTTAGGAAAATCTGTCTATCATAATTTGTTCTCCCATCAATAAACAAAATTCTGAACGAAGCTCATCATCGCCTCGTTCAAGTTTATGTAGTGTCACCGGTTTGTAAGGATGAATTTTATTTGATGATAGCATTCTTCGTAAGTGGCTTTTACTGATAGGTAGATCAAGTGCCCCTTTTCATAACGACTTTTTCAAAAAAAGTTCTTACAGAATCAACAGCGATCAATGTTGCGGCATCATTTTGCTTCCTCAAATCTGTAGTAGTGCCTGTTCGATCAAACTTGCTTACTAACTCTCGAACACAATTTACAGAAACGTATACTCCCGGATATTTCCTATTAAAAATTCAATTGCATAGTGATATGATTTTTTCACCTATACCTTAACATTTCACTAAATAAATTCTGTGCTCTAGAGACACATTATTTAAACATTGACTGACAGTTTTTTGACATGTCATTAGTCATTTGAGTTAAATCACAGTTGTGTTTGTTATGATTAGATAACTACGACAATCACATTGGCAAAATTAATACCCTATTACTTGATAATCATAATAATAAAAATCAACTTTAAGATACAACGTTCAGATTATATATTTGAGCTTGTATTGATGATTCAAATATCTTTTTCTAGCAGTACTTTGACTTTCATTTCAAACAAAAAGGTACTTTACTCTTAACCAAATTTCATGTTGTTTCGTTTTCTAACGGCCCTGTATGTTATTTCGAAATTTTGGTAGTGACTGGAGACTTACTAAAAAAAGCAAAACTTTTTATGAAGTAAGACTTTTCTTCCTAAAATGCAAAATAAGAAAGTTTACAAGTCCATCTGGAGACACACTATTATATTTATTTAATTCTTTTTTTTATTGTGCTGCTATTCCGCTATTAGCGTTCTATTAATAAATCCCGGCCACTTTGAATTTTTTTATCCACTTATAAATTTCCATAATACAGGGTGGTCCGTGCCTAGTAGCGTCTGTAATAGATGTTCAGTTGCTTCAGGACAATTCACCGTCATAAACGACCATAAAATCGCAGGTCTTCATCCGTTTCCGCGACGATTATGGCGTCCAATCTTTGATTGCAGAGCATTTTCCAATTTCTTAATAGCATCGGATACAGGTATACAAATGGCAACAACATTTTGAATTGTGGTGCAAAGTTAGCATCGATATGTTATAGTATCGTTCGTGAATGTACACGATGTAATTTAACATTTTTTGTTAAGTAAAAAAAACACCCTAACATTGTAACATTTTGAAATTCTCCCTTAAAAGCCTATGTTACATACCTATCATATCAAGGTAACTTGACGACAATAATTTTCTAAAGCATTCGTTTTTAGTACACACTTAACTTGTAAGTGTCGCTAGATGAGGAAAATATCTTTGTTCTGGTGCTCGACTAGCCACTCAGTAGTCAGTACAAAATAACGATTATTGGAACCACTTATTTACCATTTGTGCATCAAAACAAAAACAGTGACAAATCGTCTCTTTTTGGTGAAGATGGGAGGATATTCTCTAGTTTATCTAAGTAGTAATCCTCTTCTACGATGCCAATAAAAATAGAAACGATTTTCTTTTGTAAGTTTACAATCTTTCAATACTTTATTTATATGGAAGAAGTGTGGGAACTAGAGAATAATTGAAAATAAGCAAGGTGGTACGGACATTCTGAAAGTAGTAAAAATTAACAATTTCAAGTTTGACCGCACATACATCCAAAATCTTACTAATAACGACAAATCGAAGACTCGTGAAATTTATTTGAAGAAAATGTACAGAATAGCGCAAGGATTTAGTAAAAGTGGGAACAGGAGATGTATTGCGTAAAGTGAAAAAAAATTATGACAGGTTTGATAAGAAAGTAGTAATATGCAATTTAAACTAGAAAGCAAATATATTTGAAACATCCTGATGATGGAAATAATGTGAAGTGAGAATAAACAAAATAAAGATAAATATTTAACAACGAAACTGACGCAAGGTTGAAATTGTGGAAGAGAAATAAAAATCAAAATACCAGCGGGAAAATGAGACTTTTAAGAAAGAGGTGTAGTTGGATTTAAGATCAAAATGAAATATCGGTCCTGTTTTATTTGGGGTATTCTTTTTCACTGATGTGATACTGGCACGTTATTAAAAAACAAAAAAAGAAAAATAAATTAATATTTGAAGTATGATATCCAAAATAAAATAGGATAATCAATGATTATGTTTGAATAGAATTTAAAAGAACGTAAATTGTTGAAAGTACTGCTATTTATCTCCAATTCATTTCATAAAATGTAAAATCAAAACATTTATGGTACGATAATAACCAATACAATTTCGTTTTTATATCACCAAACAATGACATATCAAGCAAAAGATACTGTAACGTAAACAAAACTACAGTATAATGGATAGTTTCTAAAGTTATCTTCCGACCAATGTAAGTTGCATATACCATATGAAGCAGTTATTATTTTGGTTGGTCGCACATAATTATGTATTAATTATCATACATTAAACAAAATGTTATACTTTGATCCTAAAACATTCAGTAATATGTTGCTCATAATAAAGAAACAAACGTATAGATATGGATGTTTTTATAATTTAATCAACTATTATAATATACAACGTTAATTAAAATGCTTAACAATTTAAATATGTAATTACAAAAATATGCAAATTTCTATTTAAACTCTGAAGCTTAAAATTATTGTTAGTAACTGAAGAAACAAATAAATAATTTATTTACATCGAATTTAAGCAATGATGTTTGTTAAGATAAAATAATAATATTATGTTAAAAGTAATCTGTGAGCAAAAATAATGTTTGGCCTATTATTAGACTGAGGGTTTCATGACAAATAAAATAAATTCAATAAATTACTAAGATGTATTTCCACAAGGAATAGACTTGATATGAATGCCAATTATAAATAAGAAAATAGTGTTAACTAACAAGCAAAAGAAAAACTATTGAAAAACGAATTACCGGAAACTAGGCAAACAACTTAACAAGTCAAGTAATGAAAGTTGCCTGAGAACGAAAGCAAACAGACATTCCGATATGAGTTAATTTATGAACATCTATTTGACTATAAAGGTAAAAAAGGTAATTAAATTGAACGGATTACGATGATTAAAATTTACTACTGTTTTATTATTTGCTTAAGAAACGTTTGCGGTGTTGTAAACATTTACCTCAACCAGTTACTTCTGTTTGGCTGACTAGGTTAAAATCTAATCAACATTAAGGTAGAAAAACAAACAAATACCTATAGGTATATACCAAAATTTATAATAAAAATAATGTTTTAGATAAATGGTTTTTTAAATGGAGTTTTTCAAGTTATGATTTTAAAATCATTTAATGTGATACATATAAAAGACGTTCACGAGAGTAAATTTCTATGTGTATGTTCCCATTAAATTACCAAACCATAAAATGAAATGATTCCTATTTAAAAGATGAATTCAGTCATTTTAATTCAATACTAATATTATTTAAAAACATGCACTTCGAATATAATAAAAACGATAGAATTAATTAATAAGAATCATGGGAAATTTCAAACTTAGTTTTTCTACTTTTATTATTGAAAATTGCCCATTTTCATGAGTATTCAAGTCTAACTCAATAAATACTACATTTATTTTAGAAAAGTTTAAATATTTATTTTATTTTATAAAATATTAGATTTAAATATTTTAACAAAGATGATTTTCTTGAATATCTCTATTCAATTTCTTCTACTTTCAATTCAAATATTCTTACAAGCCATGGATAACCTACAACATCAAATGATTGATGAAATTACGAAATAAAGCATATCCAAATAATTTGTGATTATTATACAAAAGAACCATTCTTTACTATTATTTCTTAAAGATAATTGCTTTCAAATGTTGGCCGTAACTACAGTTAACATGATCCATTCTGAAGTTCCAATTTTCAATGACGCGTTTGAGTATATCGAGTGGTATTTGGCCAATGACTCCAGTAATATTGGCCTCCAACGCCTCAATCTTAGCCGACTTATCCATGTATACTTTAGAGTTTACATAGCCCCAAAGGAAAAAGTCAGGAGGTGTTATGTCACATTCTCTAGCCGGCCATTTCACTGATTCAAAGCGTGAAATGATCTGTTCACCGAATCGTTCTCGTAGTAAAGCCATGGTTTCACGGGCTGTACCAAATTTCGTCGAGATCACTGGCTTCAATTTTAGGTATCAAATAGTCTGTTATCATGGCGCGATAACGATTACCATTCACAGTAGTAGTTTTGAAGAAATATGGACCGATTTTTACACAGGTTGTAGGCGCTGTGCTGGACTAAGTTTTTCCATTATGAAATGCCAAACACTACTGAGGAAGAATGCCACTTCAGTTGACCGACGCATGCGCGATCTGCAATTAAATCCCTAACATAAAAAGTACCTCTAAAAGAATCACACGATATAAATGTACTAGAAATATTAATGATTTTAAGTACTATAAACAGTTAAAAAATTACATTACATTTGCAGTACGAAAAGAAAAAAATTGTTATCTATCACTCAAAATCAAACGAAAATATGGTCATCTTTTTAGTAACTTAATCTTTATTCTCATAAGAAATTATTTGATCTTCCTGGTGAACTTTTTAATCCCAATCAATTAAATTTGTATTTTCATCGGTGCAGGTGCCAGATGAACCAGATTTTGAACTTTTAAATTATTATAAATCTAATATACACATAAATGTAGAGAAAAATTTGAATTTCGTGAGGTAACAGAGATTAATATTACCTGCGTTCTAAATTTATATTCATCTAACGCTTTTGGGTCTTATGGTATTTCACTGCAGATGCTACAGATTTGTAGTCTGTTTATATTAAACTACCTTCGACATATTCTAAACTTTGCAATCTCGTTGTGTTGCTTTCGAACATGTTGTTACAAATTGCTATGAAAATTCCTATTCCAAAAAAGAGAGACGGGCGGAATTGATTGATGTCAGACCAATTAGTTATATTGCCTGTTCTCTCGAAAATATTTGAAAGATTAGTCTTTCAGCAAATTTTATGTCACCTGGAAAGATTTAAAATATTTCCGAATTACCAATCAGGTTTTCGATCTGGCTGTAATTGTACCAGGGTACTTCTGGGTGTCACGGATGATATCTTTAGATTCCTCGACAGTGGAAATTTGGCTGCTCTGTCGCTGGCAAATTTCTCTAAAGCCTTTACTATTAAGTATACATTTATTTATCATGTTTTTTTATCCTTTGACTTTTTTTGACAATTTGACACTTAAATTTGATTTATTATCTAAAATTACATAAAAAAGGTACTCTTCATAAAATGTTGTAGGACCAACCATTTAGGACATATGCCGCCTTAAATGAAACACTACACGGTGAAGAGCAATGAAACTTGTCAAATTTGTCGTTAATAAGTATTGTTTCAGTGGTGCTACTTATTCAAAACTTTTAAAAATATGGTGCGGTACAACGAAAATGAAACAAAAGACGATGTTTACATACAATCTTACAGAAATACGGCAAAAGCATCACAAGCTTACCTTGATCTATACCCTGAACGGCAACCATCAGCAGTTACTTTTTATAATATTTCAAAATCGATGAGTAAGTGCTGTAATTTAAATAGAAAGAGAAGTAAATACCAAATTCGAAAAACGTTCTCGCTCAAATATACCTACATCGACCCTGAGAGTTCTTCACGAAAAATTGCTAACGATTGCTGAGTAGGGCCTGCAACTGTGAAAATGATACTAAAAAACATAAATATCATGATTTTAAATAATTGGGCCAGTATTTTTAGACGGAAATTTAAATCAAGAAAGATATTCAAATTTGCTGAACGATGTTTTTGATGAAATGGCTTTGGAAACTCAAAGAGAAATGCTATATTTTATGTAGTTCTCACAGTTCAAGAAGGGTTCAACAGTACCTAAATTTCTTATTTCATCGTAATTGGATTGATACAAATGCACCACTAAGATGGCCTCTACATGCCTTAATCCAGTGGACTATTTCATATGGGCCATGATAAAAAGTGGAATGTATGGGAAAGATTCCCCTAATAACGTCAACCAACTTCGGCAAAGAATAATTGAAGCATTTGCAAAAATTACGCCAGAAATGGCGTCCAATGCAACATCTCCGATATCTACAAGAACATAATTCTGTATTGATAATAACGGAGAACATTTTGTACAATTTTTATAGTTTTTGTTTTCTTAATTTAATTACTTTAGCTATTATTTTGACTTTCGTAGAATATGTTAGGTATTTGTTTTGTTAATAGGGTATTAATATTACTATTTTGAATTAATTGGTTTTAGAAACCTACATTTAAATTCACCCTACTTTTTTTATAATATTACTAACCTCATCTTACATCCAAAGCAGTAGATAATCGTTCATTTGTTTATTTGATTACCACATCATGGCTTTGTTATAACATTACTATGGCCCATCAAAAAGAATGATCATTTTTTAGACGTAACCTAGCAAAATGGGCAAGTGTGATATATCAGTGAATTTGTAATATCAAGCGCTATAAAATCGTGAAATAAAAAATACAGGTCCGTATTAAAAAAATGAAGATGATAACAGCCTTGGAAAGACGAAACATCATATTTTAATTCTAAGAATGACAATGTAAAACAAATGCAAAATACAACAAAAAGTTCTTATAAATATTTTTAAAATTTTGCATAATAAGAGCGATATCGCAGAAAAAAATTTTGGTAAATTTGTTTTTGTCGTGTACTTCCAAAACCAATCGAAAAATTAAAATTTTTTTGCGTCATTTTACTTGTGTTCAAGATAAGCAACTTTTTTCAATTTAACTTACTTTTTTACGGTTAACTAGATCCCCATACATTTAATTGAAATTCGGACCACCTTGTACAAATATTTGTTAAATCCATAAGGAATCTTAGATTTACTTTAGGTACGAATATGAAATTTACACCGCACATCAATAATCTTACTTTTTAACTTCATTACAATTGCTACTCTTCCTTGTCCCACGTTGGTTTTTGTATTTTGTCTGTTCTGGTCTTATACAAGGTTTTCAAACTTAAGTCGGCACATTTGCTAACTTTGTTATTATTAGAGCTAAATGGTTGGTTAAATAGGCAAACTAGTAGCATTGGTTTTTCTCACCACTATAGTGAAAACAGAATCAAAATTGAACATCGCGTTCGCGAGTTATGTCAAATTGTTCCGTTTTTTCAAATAGGACACCCTGTATACAATATTTGTAACCGATAGGAAATTGAATACTAAATAAAAAGTGTTCTATTAGTTTTATCCTAAAGTCAAAATGACAGAGCTATTGATGATTTATCAAATAAGTTTAAAGTGGCTGTGATTTTATAAACTACAATCGTATGTTGTATAAATGTCATCAGGATTAAAATGTCAAATTGAAGTTTCACTGGTAAACAGTTTACAGCTACTAAAAGCGTTTACAGGCGGGCTCAAAAATGCTTGGACCAAGACCGTGACGTTTTTGAGCATCTAATTTGAATTTTTCTTTTAATGTTCACAGAATAAATTAAAATAAACCATATCTTTTCGCTTCATAGATATTCCTCTTTTTTCATTTTATTTACCACTTCTGCTGGATATAGCCACCGTGAATTTTGTATGTTAATTTATCCCCATCACGAAATAATTGTTTAAATGTCTGCCGTGAACAAGATTAAAACCGCCTCGACCAACGGTTTTCCGACTAGTAAATTTGACTACGTCCTTGGCATTACTACTCGACCACCCACGGGTCTGATATTCTGGTTACTTTCTATTTTACGGTAAGGAAAAATTATAACTAACACAGCCACCTTAACCAATTTGAAAAATAATCAATAGCTCTCTCATTTTTGACTTTAGGATAAAAAATAATGGGACACTTTTTGTTCAGTACTCAATTTTCTATCCATTGCGAATATTGTATACAGGGTGTCCCATTTGAAAAAATGGAACAATTTGACATAACGCGATGTTCTATTTTTTATTCTTTTTCACCATAGTGATGAGAAAAACAAATGCTACTAGTTTGCCTATTTAACCGACCCTGTAGCTCTAATAATAACAAGTTAGCAATAGTGCCGACTAAAGTTTGAAAACTCTGTATAGATATAATTTATTTTGAGGCACTTTAATTATCAAATGGTTACTTATCTAATTTATCTGCTGGTTATCTCACTGTGCGATATTACCATAATTAATTTAACACAATCTGTAAACAAAATAATAACTCTGTAATAGAACTCTAACTGCCATTAAGAAAACACAGTTTTCTTATTTGAAAGAAAACGTCTTCCGTGATTGGACCATGTCGAAATGGTAACTGTAGTTTTGCCCATTAACAAAGGGCTTTACGCAAAACTTGAAACAAGCGAAACTTTAAAGAAGATCGTTAAAAGTGAAATAATCAACTTGTCAACCCAACCAGATTATGGACTAAAAGAAGTCTCGGTAAAGAAAAGAAAATGCCTACAAATATGTATAATAAGAATCGCCATAAATCGTTAAGCTAGGAGTTAATTGGTGCAAATTCTAAGAGAGAGGAGGAGGAGTTAACGATAGGAATCTACAAGGGTGAACCGTGGTCACGGTTGAAGTTTTTAGGGTGTTTGACGATTTCTTTCCGCACTCTCTGATTTTCCTTCTGAAAAGACAGAAAATTTGGCAATTAAAGTGCACCTATAGCAATTTACTTTGTCACCGATACAGCGACCAGTTTAATGTATGTAGTCTAAACCAATGAAAAAGTAATACGATATACATCTTAGCAAAAGAGCGAGGAAAACTTATTCTTAGGGGAAGGTATAAATTGTGAAATGTTGTTAGATAAAATGAAAAAAAAGTCTAATTTTGCTTTTGGGAAGAAGTTGACTTATTCGGCTCTCTTCATATAACGTATAACCAATGCTTGTTTTGAATGAATGTATTAGAAGATTACTGAGATGATATAGCTCCAAATTCAAACGGTTTTTCTAAAAAAATTAAATAAGTAAATAAAGGGTTTTCCAATAAGAGGGTTATTTTGATATTCAAAGAAAAATGGCAGAGGAATGCCTTTAATAATGGAAAATAACATCAGCCAAATGGCCACCACGACCATGCTTACAGGACCATATCCTTTTCATAAAATTTTCCATAACCAAATCGCAAAGTGGCTGCCCTATGTCCTCGATAGCCTCACGAATTCCATCTTTAAGTTCTTGAATCGACGCATTTTTATTAATGGCGTAGTTTCTACTTGTAAAATGTCAAAAATGACAGCTTCAAAAATGACATCTACCAAAACAGCGAGGTATTCAAAATAACACCTCTAATTGAAAAACCCCATATATTCAGGTGGTAACGTATTAACCATCATTTATTTGCTATGAAAGTGAACAGTTGTACACTATCACCCAGAGAAAAACTGTAGCCGGATAATTTAATTTAATTTAATCGTATGGTATATTTTAAATATTGTATTGTGATGTAAGTGTTATGTATGGTGCCCCAAGAAGATCAGTATAAACCTGTACAGTGTGGTGACGAAACCGTGTGCAATTGTGGATTGGTTCGTCTTGACAAAGCATTTACTTCAAGGTTTAGGAAAACCACTAAAACCTAAACATAACAAACCTTACCCTCCCTAGTATTCACATGTAATAATATTAATTAAGTGTGTAATGTGATTGTGTTTTGTGAAATTGTGTTGTACATTTTTCCTAATTATCCGGAAGGGTCTTGATGACTAGGTCCGGAAACCAAAGTGGTGATTCTCAGGAACAACATTTTTTTCTTGTTGACCATGGAGTACTGTAATATTATTAATGATTTCTCTTTGCACTAATTTAAGTGAACTAATATAGTTCTGTAAATTATCTGTGCAATTTTAATTAATCAGTAACTAAAAATCGAATTGTAAACTAAAATTAGTAATAAACATAATAATAATACATATATCGAAAGCAAGTTTACTAAATACACATTCAATACATTACTAATGAAAACATACCTTTTGAATGTCCTAAAAACACTATTTCTTATAGTCCGATTTGATATTTATCCATATTTAGGGACATACCATTTTTACGTAATATGCTTAAAGTGTTGGAGAGATTCTGATTACTTTCCAGTTTACTCTTACCTATGAGCTAACTTCTTCTGGAATACCTCTGTGACACTGCTTATTTCAAATGGGAGTAGCTTTTATTCTTCTAAACGTTGTTATGAATCTGCATTTTTGATCGAGTTCAATCTGCTTAAATTTAAATCAAATTTTGTGAAATATTGCGTTTCGCTGAGCATAGCTAAAAATTTGTCCACTGAAGGCAACTAATACAATTCTCAAATCACGAATTTATTTAGTTTAGTGAAATCGGTACATACCCGAATTTTATTATTCCTTTTATTCACTACAACTATTGTAGCACATCATTCAGTTACTTCCTCTACTGGGTAAATTACATTTGAATTTACCATTTTGGTTAATTCCTTCCTTAGAAATTCTTGTAGCTGTTTTGTGTTGGTGCTGTTGATACAATATTTAACTTTTAAAATTTTCCAAGTCCCACACTACACATTTCTGGAAACAGATATTTAATTATTTCTATATTAATAACATCTCTATTTTCATTAATTCCACTCTGTTTGAGTTCACAAATATTCTTCTTGTTAATTTTGAGAAATTTATTAAATTTGACTACCTATGTCTAATTCTAACAATACTGGTCTTACTAATAAGTTTTCTTTCAATGGATTGTTCCTTGGGCTCATACGTTGTCCATAGTATCTCTGACCACTGACTATTTGTTTCTATTAAGAGATTTAAACATCGATATGTAAGTTCTGAACCTATTACATTACAAACTCTGTTAAATAATTTTGACCTAAAACAAACAATAGAAGTTCCTACTAGAATAACTGCCTCGTCATCCACACTTTTAGATTCAATTATTACCAAAAATCAAGAATTAATAATAGACAGGCGTAATTAGCATGCATGGAAATCTTGATCATGATTTTGTGTATGCCCTTGCGAATATTAAAATACAAAAAAACAGACACATATTTCAAAAAAATGCGTGATTTCAAACATATAGATCAACTACAGTTTTATTACGATTTGGAAGCCATACTATGGCGCAATATATATATTATTTAGATGATATTAATAGTAAAATTGAGTTTGTACTTGATAATTTGCTTTTGCTTTTAGACATTCACGCACCATTCCGAACACATCGATTTACAAAGCCTCCTGCGCCATGGCTTACCGATGAACTTCGTCATATGATGTTTTTAAGAGACAGAGAATTACAAAGTTTTAAACGATCTCAGGATCGGCACACATGGGATAATTATGCTTCACTCAGAAATTCAATAACTGCAAAATGTCGACGCGATAAAAAACTATATTATCAAAACGTATTCTCTACCGTTAATCAAAATAAGGTTTGGAAGTAAATGGGAAAATTAACTGGTACTAAAACAAAAAGACTGCTAGTCTACCAATTAGTTTATCGGATTCGAATAAAATAAATGATTATTTTCTTTGTTCTGTTCCAAATTTGACTATTTGTGATACTCTGATATCTTTCTACCAAAACAATAGAGTGTTAAATTCACCAGTATCATTTACATTACAAGCCGTTATTGAACAGTATGTATTAACTGCTATTAACAAAATTGTATCCTCTAGTACTGGTACTGATGGTGTTAGTATTTTTGTTATTAAACTTACTTTTCCGTTTCTGCTACCTTTCTTAACACATATACTCAATTTCTCTTTAAAAACATCCACATATCCAAACTTATTTAAACATGCAATTGTAGTCCCACTACCAAAAACATCCAACCCTACATTTTTTAAAGACCTATTACCAATTAGCTTACTTCCGGTCCTATGTAAAATACAAGAAAACATAATTTCGCAGCAATTTAGTAATTTTGTTTATGAAAATCACATACTTTCTCCGGTATAGTCTTTCGACCTGGCTGTAGCTGTAATACCGCACTTCCGAAAATTGTAGACGACATTTTAACTGCTACAGATAGAGGCCAACTAACCGTTCTTGTCCTGTTAGATTTTTCGAAAGCATTCGAAACAATAAATCATTCATTGCTGTTATCGATTATCTCATATATTGGTTTCTCTCAGTCTACCATTTCATTTTTTCGGAGTTACCTAGGGGGTCGTAGGCAGGCGGTTAAAGTATCTGACGACATATTAAACTTTAGGGATATTAATACTGGCGTACCTCAAGGTTCTATACTAGGCCCTCTTTTATTTTTGTGTATACTTTCCATCCATCTCTTATCCGTAATTAAACATTGCCCATCTCATCAGTATGCAGACGATACTTAGTTATATTACTGTTTCCCGCCGTCAGAGGTACAAAGTGCATGTATTACAATTAATAAAGAAAACAACACGAAATGTGTAACAAACATTCTCTTCAACTTAATCCTGCAAAATCTCAAGTCATCATATTTGGTAAAGGCAGTGATAGAATTATTGCATCACCTTACATTTCAATCGCAATAAATAATGTACCAATATTCCGATAGTAAATGTTGTAAAAAATCTCGGATTATTAATGATGTAGAATTGAGATTTAGAGATCATGTAACACTTAATGTTAGAAAGGCTTATGCGGCATTGACTAAACTATATACAAATAAACATGTTTTTGATCATCGTACCAAAAAACTCTATGTGAGGCACTTGTTTTATCTAACTTCAACTACTGCGATGCTGTATATGGCCCATGCATTGATAATTTAACTGCGAACTCAATACAAAAGGTCCAAATGTCTTGTATTAGATATATTTTCGGCTTAACAAGAAGATCAATGGTGTCTTATAAGTTAGCTCAAATTGGTTGGCTAAACATGGGTAACAGAAGATATTTTTACTCTGTATGCCTCTACCATTCCATACTTACATCATAAAATTAGCTATAGAACAGACGTACATCACCTCAAGCTTAGATTTAGGGGAATGTTAACTATTCCACCTCATTGTTTACAATTATACAAAAGAAGTTTCAGTTATTGCATTGCTTCCATTTACAACACAATTCCCCCTAACTTAAACAATTGCCACTGTTAATTTTCAAATAAAAAATGCGACGGTATTTATTAGACTGCCAATAACAAAGGTATGATAATTAATCAATAATAGCATCTTCAGTTTCTATTCTATACTCCATGATTTATACTTGTGACCGTCTTCGTTGATTTCATTAAAGAAATACAATGTTGCTGTCGCTAGATTCTTGATCAATGCCTGTAACAGTATTCATCTTTAACGTTCCCCTATTTTTACACACCTTTGCGAAGTGTCCTATTTTCTTCTTTTTTTTATATTGTAAGATATCTAAAAAACTTTTGCTATTTTATTGCGTCTATCTTTGGTTGGTCTTCTTTGTTCTTTCTTTTACTAATTCACTTTTGGGTATTTTATCAATAGCTTTTTGTTTTGTAATTTTATCGTTTAACTGCATTGCTTTCAATAATATTTGATCTTGGGGAGTTACAATTTATTATTTCGTCTTCTAAAGAACCACAATTACACGTTTTGGCAATTTTTATTACATCAGCTATAAATGACTCCATCGATTCAGATTTTGACCTTGGCTAGATCTACCCCAGAACAATATGTCATATTTTGTAACTGAATGACAAATTGTATCTGAACGTAGATTGAGACACTGATTGTGCAAAACATTTAATTGAAAACATATTGTTTGCAAGTTTTGATGCTAATTAAGAGCAGTGAATCTTCCAGATACGTTAATAGGTACACTCATGAAATTTAAAACTTGGACACCACAATTTCTGTAAACAAAAGTTTGCACATTGTGAAGCGGGCTTAAGGGTATCATTTACAATTCTAACAGCAGGTAGTCTCAGCAGGGGTTATCTTATAGAAGGACTGTAGAATGAATCATTACACTAAGCACGTTTTAGAAAATAGGTAATTTACGTTGCTTACTTAATTTTTTCTTTAAAGAATATATTTGAAGGTATCGCTAATTAAACACCATAGCTCGATTAATTATCGAATCAAAATTTTGTTTAGGAAATGTTTACAAAATAAAATTAGAAATAATTTTGATTTAAAAACGTCTACAAGCAATAACTTTTAAATTAAATCAAAAACTAAACATGGTTATTTGATTATTACTTTTTTTAAATAAATCTAACCTACTAATTATTGTAAGTTATTAAAAAAAATCATTAAACTCTCTATTCATAATATTTAGTCCTTACAAAATGTATATTTTATGACGTTTCATTTTTTTCTGTAGTTAATATAAAAAGTGAAAATAAAAACTAAGGCAATTCTTATTGTCAACGTATATATTTAGTTTTTTGACAAGAATTTATTACATAATTATAATTAAGATACCAAGTTATAGTTTAAAATTAAATGAAAACGTTTTTTTTAAATAAAGGTATTACTATATAAATAAATATAAGAAATCAATAATGGGTGTGACCTCCATTATTATTGATACATTCTTGAGGCGTCTGCTCATTGACGCTATCAAGGTATCAATATAATTAATATTAATCGTTTCCCATGCGGTATCAATGGCTGCAATTAGTGCATTACGGTTTA
This sequence comes from Abscondita cerata, assembly GCA_030710515.1. Taxonomy (NCBI): domain Eukaryota; kingdom Metazoa; phylum Arthropoda; class Insecta; order Coleoptera; family Lampyridae; genus Abscondita; species Abscondita cerata. The sequence goes on along the minus strand of JALBCR010001529.1, from coordinate 38,838 downwards.
CTGGTATAAAATTTGGCCCTTGTTGTCTTCGGATAACAGCAAGTATTCGAGCCCAAACATTTTCGATAATGTTAAAATCTGGGCTTTTGCTGGCCAGGGTAACAGCTCCAAGTTATTTCTCGTATCCAATTGCGCACAACCCGCGAAGTATGAATAGGGGCGTTGTCCTTTAACAACAAAAATACATTATGAAAATGTTAATTCAACAGATCCCGAACTATTTTTGGAGAAAGTATAGTGAAATAAGAATACTTACTTGTTGGAAAATATAATCTTCGTCTGGATAAAACACTTCGACTGAAGGTTTCATAATAGTTTCCAAAATATCTAAATACGCAGCAGAATCAAGACGTCCATCGATAGCCCAACAAACTCCTGGACCCCGCGCGCTAACCCAACCCCACACATTCACAGAAAAATAACCACTTCGTTTTTAGGACATATGTGATTATTTTTGTAACGAGTTCCTTCCATTCTAAAAACTTTTAGTGGTCCATCGTTGCGGCTATTGAACGTTTTTTCGTCGCTAAAAATCACTCGATTCCAAAATTCCAAAGGTTCGTTCACATATCGCCTTGCAATTTCGTCACTGAGAACTTCTTTCGCAGCAGCATTATACTTCTTTATTCCCATCTCCTTTAATCTTTTTGTGCAGTTATACGGCATCCGGGAAAATGTGTATCTGCTATAGCCCTGGAGTATGTAGCAAATGGTTGTTCTGTTACGTAATGAAACAACTCGAGATCTTGAGCACGTGTAGATACTTTAGGTCTACCACTTCCGATGGCTCTTTCCAAAGTGTGTTCAAGATTCCATTTTACTCGGTAATGCCCTACGGTGCTTTTGGTATATCTAACATACGTGAAATTTCACGCACGCTACGGCCCGCCGCTAATTCCGAAACAATCCGCGCTTTCAAATCAGCACCGAGATGAGGTGGCATTTTCACAACACTTGAAATTTTAAACTAAAATGGAATTTACATTTCTTACTTTATTTATTGGTTCACACTACCCTTCTCAAACAGTAGGTAATTGTTTATTTATTACATACTTCTAATGACCAATGTAACAACCCTTAGAGCAATATGACTCAAAGGAAGTAAATTAAACAAGCAAGGATATTCTATTGTTATTGAAACTTATTCATAAAGTAAAAGCCATTTCCTTATAATGCTAATGGACAGGATTTTCTTTTAAGTATTAAGATTACAATAGAGGACTTATAAACTTTCGAAAATATCTAATTATAAATATTTACACTGCAATTGCGCTTTTTCCTTAATAATTTCTTAGCAATAACATACACGTTCTTGGTTTTAAGTTGTCATAAATTTGATATGATATAAATTTGTGTTTCTAATATTACATCACAAACTAATCTTTATTCGCCAAAAATTGTTGCTTAAGTTGTAAAGCTTCGTACACACCTGAACAACAAACCGAGCAACAAACATAACAACGAACCGAAAGTCAAACAGAACGACAAACGATCTTTTATGATTTCCACAATCCGAACAACAAACGGAACGTTTGTGCTGTTCCCATAATTATTTTCAGTAGTTTTCAGTTCATATATATTTATTATTGAGAAGAGAAAATTGCGGAAAACAAGAAGATAGTGCCAACCAAATTTTTACGCACAAAGAAGAGTAAAAATTATAATTTACTTCGCTTTTTTTTATTTTGAAATTTCCCACCCAAATGATGCTAATAGGGACATCATTTTTTCTTGCATTCTTAAACACTGATTAATTTAAAACATTTTTCTTCTGTCAACTCCATAATATTACCTAAACACAACAAACCCACAAAAGGGAGGACAAAAATAAATAATTTAATTCTCCCGCATAAGTTTGTTCGCCGTTTTGTTTAGATTCGTCCAAACCTGCAAACGCATTCGCGCGCATTTTCTTTGATGTCGGAGAAAAAACCGACAAGTTGCGGGAACGCCGCAAACCGTTCGTGGAACAATCAGGACTCTGTTCTAAAATTCGTACGTAGCACCGTCCAAATTAATGTTCCGATTGCCGTTCGGTTCGTTGTTCTGTTTGTTCCTCGGTTTGTTGTTCAGGTGTGTACGAAGCTTTACAATAAGCATATTAATATGAACTATATCTTATGAAAGGAGAGTTATGTAACTATAATTAACGACTTAACGTTACGTTAGTAGATTCCATTTACTATTTACACATATTTTCTTGGAACATTCGATAATTAACTATCGGGATATGATGACCCTATACTTCGCAGGTTGTGCGCAACTGGATACAAGCAAATAACTTGGAGCTGTTACCCTGGCCAGCAAAAGCCCAGATTTTAACATTATCGAAAATGTTTGGGCTCGAATACTTGCTGTTATCCGAAGACAACAAGGGCCAAATTTTATACCAGTAAACCGTAATGCACTAATTGCAGCCATTGATACCGCATGGGAAACGATTAATATTAATTATATTGATACCTTGATAGCGTCAATGAGCAGACGCCTCCAAGAATGTATCAATAATAATGGAGGTCACACCCATTATTGATTTCTTATATTTATTTATATAGTAATACCTTTATTTAAAAAAAAAGTTTTCATTTAATTTTAAACTATAACTTGGTATCTTAATTATAATTATGTAATAAATTCTTGTCAAAAACTAAATATATACGTTGACAATAAGAATTGCCTTAGTTTTTATTTTCACTTTTTATATTAACTACAGAAAAAAATGAAACGTCATAAAATATACATTTTGTAAGGACTAAATATTATGAATAGAGAGTTTAATGATTTTTTTTAATAACTTACAATAATTAGTAGGTTAGATTTATTTAAAAATAAGTAATAATCAGTCAACCCAAATAACCATGTTTAGTTTTTTGATTTAATTTAAAAGTTATTGCTTGTAGACGTTTTTTAAATCAAAATTATTTCTAATTTTATTTTGTAAACATTTCCTAAACAAAATTTTGATTCGATAATTAATCGAGCTATGGTGTTTAATTAGCGATACCTTCAAATATATTCTTTAAAAAAAATTAAGTAAGCAACGTAAATTACCTATTTTCTAAAACGTGCTTAGTGTAATGATTCATTCTACAGTCCTTCTATAAGATAACCCCTGCTGAGACTACCTGCTGTTAGAATTGTAAATGATACCCTTAAGCCCGCTTCACAATGTGCAAACTTTTGTTTACAGAAATTGTGGTGTCCAAGTTTTAAATTTCATGAGTGTACATCGGTCCATGCCTAGAAATTCAACTGAGGTTGTACTGCTATGATATCCCAGTGTATTCTACATAGAGAACAGCATGTACCATTAAGCAAACAAAAATGGGGACACTTTGGGTTTACAAGTTAAATATATAAGCACATCTAGTTTAAGATTAGTAACTCTAGCCTTTCTACATTATTTACAATCTAACAAAAAAGAGAGCGAACAGTTTAGGTAAACTTTAATGTATGGACCTAATTGTTTTCTTGTATTAATCCTGTTCGAATGCTACAAGTCCACGTTTATTTTTAACATTCAATGAATAAGTTTAAGATTTTAACCGTGTGTTTTATTTTTAGATTTATCATAAATTTCTCTAGAAAGAGTCTCGAACTTATTCTCGCTATTTTTAATTGTGTTGTTTAATAAAACTTTAATTAACAAGAAAGTGAAAGTAGTTATTTTATTGTGAAGATAAACAGATGCACCGATAAACAATAATTTAATCATAACATTCAAATTTAACAAAACTTCAAAAACATAATCAAAACACAATATTAAAGCAATATTATTAGCAATTGGGTATTATGTTTAATGCCTATTATTAGCAGTTATTTAATTTAATTGGTAATAATATACGAGATAAATTATCTTAAAGAAATTACCATAGGTTTTAATAATAACGACAATAATGAAAAGATAGGATTTACAATAAGTGGCTACTATTGTCTTCCTACATCCTGCTTATCGAAGAAGAGTATATTCTGTAAGTGTGTTTCTAATAATTTATGTGTATTTAAACAAATACTTGAGGAGATGCGTAATTAATTTATCATAATAAGCTTTCGATAAAGTCGATAACTTTCTTTACAAGGTTTAATTCATTGATAATTCGAAAATAATAAAAAAAATCAACTCATTGACAGAAATCTTCATTAACAAGTTGTAAACCACATTAGCTCGTCAGGAAAAGAATAAATTTATTTGAAATCTGTAGATAACTTTGTATGTCAGTATGTTTCTTTAAATAAAATAACTCTGTGATACATGTCAAAGTTATGCATTAACATTTTAATAAATTTATAGGAGAAATACAAAACCTTCTGTATTCCATAAAGTGAAGATAATTGCTGCATGTCCAAAGGCAACCGACCTGGTTTTGAAACTCTGCAACTAAAAAAATAATTTTTATTTGCCTACATTCATCCTGGTGTATGAGGGCATTACTTGTCTAGTTTCGAAAACTTTGTATGTGTTGACATAGCTGTAAATGTGTGGTGTATCTGTGTTACCATTTTCATCGTTGTCACTAATTGTGGGTCCATTATATTTCATAGATGCTTCATCGCAATACCAATATTTTCATCAGTTGTTACCATGTTTAATAAAATTATGAGGCTACCCTCAAAGAACTCCTTTCAGGCATTTTGGCTTTTTCTTGTCTTAATAAGCAAAGTCATGTTAAGTACATGATGACTTAAAATGCATATATGATTTTAACCGCAACAATAATAAAGATGAACGTTGACTTACTAATGGTAGTGAACAACCCACTGACTTATTAAGTTGAACACTCTGTTCCTACATTACATTTTATAGTTCTATTGTTCATAATGTTTGTTTAATCTTTGAGAAAGCATAGGTTCGTAGTATGTAGATTGCGATACTTCCATCAGCAAATGAAAATCTGACAATAATTAAAACAAATTTTGTATTTGTATGGTTACAATAAACTATGAATTTGTATTTTTTAATTGATTCGAATCACTCTGGTATATATGGTACCTACTGACAGATTACACTTTCAAACAACATTCAAAATATTTGGAGGTTACATTTTTGGAAGTTTTTTACGTTTATATGTCTTTAAAATGAGTTATACTAGAACTTAAAAATTAAATTGTATCATTTATACCCGATATTACTACAATTAAGCATCGTTAATGAAATTTTTGTAATAATTGTCTCCAAAACGCAACGTTATGTTAACAGCCACGAGATGGCCGTACCTGTGCTTATTCTGTAACAAGTGCGAGAATATTCTCGCTCGATGTTTTGGAATCTATCTATTCTGTAATTGAAAGTATTCCAGAATGTTAGTATTCTAGAATAGGGGTAGAAAACGTTTTTACTTTTTTAAAACGCACAAAATTACTACATTTTAATAATAACCACGATAATGAAAACAAGGAATTTACAATAAGCAGTAGTTTCCTTCCGCTTCCGTAGTGATTTCTTGTTTTATTATGTTTTTGTTAGTTATACTGCCGTGAATAAGTTTATTGTTAATTAAGTGTAATTAACAAAAGTGGGGTGGGGGTGGGGGGGTACGTAAATACTTATTAATAGAAGCAATGTGTGCCTATTCTACTTCATTAGTAATTCTGTGATTGTGTTGAAAATGCATGTTCATATACCACGATAGATTTAAAGGATCGTATCGTTTCCGAGTTAGAGAGCGGTCGAAGTGGTCGCAAAATTTCTTGATTTTTAAATGTTTTGCGATCTACTGTTGGACGAGTGCGACGAAAATGGATTCTCGAACATACGATAACCGGAGCGGCTGGTAGCGGTAGACGAAGATTATCAACGCCAACTGAGGACGAGAAATTAGTAGCCTATGTAAGAGAACACCCTTTGCAAGCTACACTAATCCGAAAAATGAAACTGGATTTCCTGGATGTTGTGTAACAGTTTGCGTTAGATTGAAAGAGGTCTGAGTAAAACAATATGAAGCGGTTACTAAAGAATTATTAACGAACGACAACAAAGACGTCGCTTAGAATTTGCTATGCGGTATATTATTAACGAATTCTTCGAATTTTGGACTAGAGTTATTTTCAGCGCTAAAAAACTTTCAGTAGCATCAACAATCGACATTTGAAAGTATTTCGATCCCTTAGAACTCGATACGAAACCGATTACGTTAATTAAAAAAACGTAGTGGTCGATTTTTGCTAAATGTATGGGGTTGGGTAAGCCATTGCGGGCCAGGAGTTTGCTGGGTAATTGACGGACGCCACAATTCCGAAGTATATTTAAACATTCTCGAAAATGTTATGATGCCTTCTGTTCAGATTTTACATGGTGAAGATAACTACATTTTCCAACAAGTAAGTTAAAATATATCTATTGTCTTATTTCACTTTTTGAACTTTTACTGTAATAATGATAATTAATTATTACAAGGATAATGCATCTATACATTAGTCACGGATAGTGCAAAATTGACTCCAGCAAAACAATGTTCCTGCGTTCTCGTAGCCCGCAAACAAAACCTGATCTCAATATAATTGAAATGTCTGGGGTTTACTCACAAAGATCATTCAAGACCAATAGGGGTAAATTTCATCGCGCAAAACCGAGACCAACTAATTGCGGCAATTGAAAATGCGTGGGGGCGATTGGAGTCGACTATATTTCAAATTTAGTATCGTCAATGCCTAGACGGTTGCAGGAATGCATTGACAATGAAGGTGGTCATACCGACTATTAATTTTATATTGCAATATTTTTGTCAAATACAGTAAAGTAGTGTCAACATTAAAATATCGGGAAAATGTGACGAACGGTAAGTGAAAACTTCGAGGCAGGATTTAATACAAGAATATAATTATTTTAATGCAATGTATTAGCGTTTACCTGAACTGTAAATATTCACCACTATTCTTCGTTTGATTCTAAAGAATGTACGAAGGTTAGGTACTACATCCTAAACATTAAAGTAGATATGCTTATTTAACTTGTAGAACCAAACTGTTCCGATTTTTGTTTGCACCTTGTCGACGTTTAGCTGTACACCAATCTTTGACTTGTTTCTCAACTTTATTCTTTTTTTGGTGAGTTCGGTTATATCATGTTCACTCATAAAAATATTGAATCATTTGCTTATAAGTATGCATTGCAACAGACCTTATAGACTGGAAGCCAGCAAGAAAATCGTAGTACGATTTGCCGCACGTCAACGCTCTGGGGAAAGTTAGCCAGTAATATTTTTGCACGAAAATTCAAGAATGGCAATTGTCAGGCGTCATCTTCCCCTTGGGGCAAGGCTCTTGAACGTGTCAAAAATTACATGTTTTTGGGGCATAGTGATAGGTACTTATATCATAATACCTGGCCCGACAGACGTTGTACTGTCTTCTTTATGAGTTCGACATGATTTCGAGTTGTTCCACATTTAGTCTTTTTACCGAATTGTTATGTACACAATGTTGATCCACTTGCCTTGGATGAATCGCCAATAAAACAAATTTGGAAAAATGTATAGTTACTATCCGTTGGAAATAAGGAATCTGTTTGATGATATAATTGACTCTTAATCATCAAGGTTAAGTTTGTTCCATCATGTGGCTGAAAAAATAATTGACATTAGTGCTATTCCTCAAATTAAAAAATAAAAAATAAAAAACACTGTCACTTCTGGTTGCTTTTGGCAATTCATAGCTATCAACGTACATTGTCAATTTAATTTGCCATAAAATTAACTGAAATAACTTTTGTTTCCCCAAATGACGTCATTTGAAACCAATTGTTTTATTGCCGCATATGAAAAAAAAAATGTATCGAATCTGGCTCATTTCCAGAAACCAATGAATCTAGTGAGGTCAGTTTCACTTAGCCACTGGCACAACACAATCCAGGGCTTCATTTTTAAACTGAAATGCCTTGTAATGTAGACCCACAACGTCCAATAGCAACGATTTGTAGTCGATTGCCACTTTATTCGCGTTGCTCATCAGTTTGACTTGTTCCTATATATCTTTGACATGCAGCATTCCTAGTCCTTCGATGTAAGTTGGCATTTTGAATAATTACAAATCAATGGGTAAAATAATGCTTAGGTTCCACCAAGCTTGAGTAATTTTAATAATTGATTAAATACAATAGTATTCAACGAACATACATAAGAACAATTCTCTTTAATCAACGACTAAATTTAATCGTGTTTGGTGTAACTGGTCCTTAGTGTTTCTGTAACCATGTGTACCACTTGCTAGTCTAACGAAACTTACCATAAATCTATATCTAAATAAATTAAAACGAACAAACACTTCTCAAAAAACTCACGAAACAAACTATAAACTTTACCGTGCGCGAAATGTCAAACGTGTCACCTGTCAAACGCGTTTAAGTTTTCTGAAATTTTCCAATTTTCTGCGCAATTTTCTTAATTTTTCTTTTCTTAAGAACCTTCTGTGAAGTACTCGTATTTCAAAACTTAAAAAAAAAATGAACGAAATTGATAAAGTCGTTCTCAAGTAATGATGTGACGTTTTTTTCGATGTTTAGCATAGGGATCTCGGAAACTAATAGATAGGAAACGGTTAAATGGGGAAAGAATTGTATTTTTATGAAATCACTACAATGTTCTAGTGTAGTTCTTTCGAAAAAATGTACGGCTAACTAGATATTTCGAAAAATAAGTTTTTGGTAAATTCTGCTTGGTGTATGTTGCTTTGTTATTATTGACTCTCCAAAAATTTATTTAGCGAAAAAGTTTTAGGTATTTCGGTGGTAAATAATAAAATCTAATCGAAAATTTTATTTAACGTACAATGTTTTATATTATGACACAAACACCTGTTTTTTCTAATAGAAACCATAGTTGGATATGACTTCATAATAAAGATGCATTTTTAACCATATACATATGAAAAACTTTGTTATTATTGATTTTATGAAAAACAGTTATTTTTCATAAAAAGTTGTGCATGTTCTAAAACCTAAAATTCAACCATCAGATTTAAAATTATATCACTCGCATAATAATAATTATATTTTTTTTTGTTCAAGAGTAAAGTACCTTCATTTTTAACCATATCATTTTTAATAAGGAAAGATGTTTCAGATGAAAAATAAGTTTTAAATATTCAGAATTGTTTATTTACAATTAAAACATATTATTTTTACATTTTCTCTGCGATGACATTGAAAATTTAAGGCGTCTCAAAATGATACAATTATGTAAGATATAAATTATTATTTGGTATTAACAATTAGAATAATAATAAAAATTTAAAATTTTATTTTATTTATGCGAGAAAAGTATTAATTTCACAGATTTTATTGATTCTACACCAACGATATAGATTAAAGAGACGTTGAAAGCATTTTTTATGTTATGGTAAAAGTTAAATATAAAGAAACTAAGTTTTTAAGTTTCATCCAAACATTTTTATTAATATTTATTTACAAATACAATTTAAACAATGCTGCTTATTTCTTACAAAATTTTTAATCATGTATTATGTTATTAAATTCTTTGCATTTAAAAAAATATCTAAAAAAGTAAAGTACTGAAGTAGTTAAAAGAAAACTTTTAAGTTTTAAAAGCTTGGAATAAATATTAAAAATTTATTGTTAAAACGTTCGTCGATACCCTAACAAACTTTTAAAGAAATTTATGTTATCTTGTATTTCTTGTCATTTTTATTTCTAAAATTAGTACATAATTAGCAATTTAAAAAATAAGTTAATATTGTGAAAAATAATAGGAAATTTTTAATTTCAGTAAAAAAATTTTTAGAGGTTTATCTTAAAAAGACACAAATTACGTATTCATTTACGGCCCTAAAGTAGCACTTTTGTGTAGTCAAAAAAAAAATAAATAAACGGCCGCTTCGTTGAAATCACAATAGCGATTCGTCCGGTTTTCGAAAAGTGACAGATTGATTGACATTCTTACCAATAAATGTTACTAACATAATTTGGTTTTAATTAATATTTATAATTTTCGTAATTTCACAATTTATTTTTACAAATAGTTTTTATGCCAAATAAAAGCGTTATATGTATTTTTAGTAAAAGTTTCATTTTGATTTATCGTCGTACATTTTATACGTTTATGATAAGCAGTAGTTTCGAAAGTAAAATTTGACACTCCTCTAGATGTGCTTGAAGAAGGTAGTGGCACTTGATTTGCTACCTGAGAAATCTAAAGATGAAAAACATACATATTTGATAAATTGGTTCTGCAAGCGAAACATGAAATTTCTGTTTTGTAGATTATTTGTCTCCGAAAAAATTTAATATTTATCTTGGTAAAGATAAAGCGAAAAAAGTGCACATTTACGTCCTTGGTAAATAATAGTTATTTGTGTATCAATGCTTTTCACTAGCAGCGTAGAACCTTATCGTTACTGACTCATTTTCCAGTTGTGAAGAGATAATTCCGCTCAGGCAATAATGGTATACTTATTTACTTTAATATATAATATACTATTTTTTGTTGTTCTGATTCTTGACATAAAAGAAAAGGCTGAAAAAAAACCTTTAGAGCCGTGGTGCACAGAATATTTTAGAGGCGCTCGCTTTCTGTTTGTAAAATAAATTATGAATTATGAAAATAATAAATGTTAATTAAAACAAAGTTATGTTGGTAACATTTATAGCTATAAAAATGTCAATATCAATCTGTCATTTTTTGAAAATCGTCGTAATCGCTATTGTGATTTTAACGAAGCGGACGTTTACTCTTTTTTGACAGTTGAGTAAAAACAAGTTCTACTTCACGGCCGCAATTGAATACTTAAATTGTCTCTTTTTTAAAGATGAGCGCCTAAAAATAACTATTTTTTTAATTTGACGTATAACTGAAATTATTTGTAATCTTAGTGACCCACTTTCCATCACAAGTCACGAAAGTTAAAAATATTTGGCACTTGACAGATCGGTTTTGGAAGTACTTTCGAAAATGACGGTAACACTGGTTAAAATCGATAAACTTTGAATCTGAAATACGTTTAACTTCAATTTTATGGGTGTTTAAAATGTAACGAAAGATGTTTTTTTATAATAATTCTAAAGTGTGCAGCGTTATAACAGAGGACATACTTATTAAGAGTACAATATTAATATTAGGTACATATATGAAATCCACACTAAAAATAACAATAAAAACTAAACAAAAAGTGGTTCTATAACTACTGTAATAACAACTTCAAACTCAAATAATTTACCAATACACTGTCATATACTATTTAACTTATCGAAAAAAATACATAACAAATCAACTTGTTGATGAACAAAAATGAATCTTTGTATTTTTATGAGAGAAGGTAGTGAAGAATAGTATATTAAAGAACTAGTTTCAGAAGACGCATTTTATAAGACGAGTACAGAGAATGTACAAGTTCCAGAATGCCTTCTGAAACGAATTCTTTATACTATTTTTTCATGAGTTATTAAATTTAGGGAATTTTTAAGTATAATTGCTAGGGTGGCAATATTTTCATTAAACTTTGGTTTAAATACTAGTTTAAGATTAGTACATTTATCATACGTTTAATTAAACAAAAAATGCGTTTAACTGAACATTAATTACTATTTAAATTAACACACACCGAACGTAACGACAGCTTTAACGTTTAATATCAAATTAGTGTTACCACCGTTCGAAATAAAAATTGTTCTATTTTATAAAACGAACTTATTTTCTATAAAAAAACTCATTTGGGTGCTTTTATAGCTCTGTAAGCGACCAAAATAGAAAAAGTATATCTATACCTATATTCGTTTGAATGAATTAAACAATGTTGTTTGATGTGAAATAGTAACATTCTGCTGAATTTTTTTATTGTTTTTATTTTTAAAATAAATATACACAACATTTCAATTGCTATACTATCTACAATCGTCATCAGGTAACGGTGTAGTTTGAGTTGATTTATACGCTCAATCGTTGGTTTCCATATGTTGCTTATCTCGACACTTGGCTGGCTGAAGATCTCCTTGTTGTTGTTAATGAATGCTGCTTCTTTAAATTTTCTTTTGTACCAATGTTCTTCTCTGTGTATCATCTTTGCTTCCGACCATTTCATTCGATGTTGGTTATCTCAGGAATGTTGCTCGATGCCGGATTTAGAAGTTTCTCCTCTCTGTGTGTGAGTCTGGTGTTCTTTCAGTCTGACATCTAGAGGTCTTTTGATTTTCCCACGTATGACTGGCCACATACACATGGAACTTGATAGATGCAGTTTTTTGAATCTTGATTGGTTTGTGATTTTGTGTTGGAAATCATACTTCTAATGGCGGTTGAAGATCTGAACACCATGTTTGTTATAACTTTTTCCTATGCGTTTTATTGATTTTGATAAACTTTTGACATATGGGATGCAGAGCAGTGAATTGGGTAGTTTTTTTTGGTTGTTGTTTTGTGTTCAATTAGTGTTTTTACAGAATCTCTTTTACTATCTTTTCTGGGTAACCATTTAGTTTTAGATCCCTTCTGATATTTTTGATTTCTTCCTGTAGTCCTTTCTCTGTGTTGCACAATCTGTACGCTCTGTCACTAGAGATTTCAATACTCTTCTCTTTGTTGTTGTGGAATCGTTGGATGCAAAATTGAAATATCGACCGGTTTCCTGTAAACAGTTGTGTCCATGATTTATATCTATATATACTAGTTTAATTCTATTTGGTTAAATGTAAGTCACTATTACACGGTAACAATATATATATATATATATATATATATATATATATATAATGCTTTATTCTTTCACGTGTAAACATGTTTGTAATAAAAATCTTTGGGGTTTAAACAAAATGGTTTTTCACGTCATCATGTTATGAAAGCAAAAAGGATGAAACAAAGTGACAACGAAGTTAACGATAAGAGTACGTTTACTGTATCAATCCCGTACTTCAAAGGTACTACAGAGAAGATAAGTAACATTCTAAAGAAACACAACATACGAGTAGTTTCTGTACCTGTTAATAAAGTTAAGTCTTTCCTCCGTTCCCCTAAAGATATTATTCCTTTAGAAGATCAAGGCATTTACGAAATTCCTTGCGGAGGATGTAACATCTCTTACGTTGGACAAACCAATCGACGTATTTCTGCGAGAAGAGAAGAACACAAACTAGCAGTCCGAAAAGGATGTTTAACTTATTCTCTAGCTGAACATCATCACCAAACAGGACATAAAATCAATTTTGAAAATACAAGAATGCTAGGAAGAGAAAAATATTTATGTAACCGCATTAATTAAGTTGCATTAATAAACGAGATGATGGAAAAGGTTTACCTAACACTTGGAAACCGTTATTAACTTTACCTCAGGATAGAAGATCCCCAAATATCCAACAAATAGAACAACAAAATATGCAAAACAACATTACCATGATACCGATACGTAATGCTATTGGTTACTCTGGTCCAGCGACACGTTCAAGGTCAAAATCGCATAGAAACTAAGATTGTTATTTATTAATTACTTGAAAAGCTGCGTGTTAGCGTGGCGAAACGTTGTAATTTTTAATATTTATTACACGTGTTTAAACCCCAAAGATTTTTATTACAAACATATATATATATATATATATATATATATATATATATAAAAGTAGTAATATTTTATTTCAAATACGATTTTATTGGCAACAGTTCATATTTAGCGAATATTTTGTCAATTTTATTACTTGTGTCATTAATAGACTATTAATTAATGTTACTGTTAATTAATATTCTCTAGAAGAAGGCCAAGATTTGATCCCTGCGGGACACCTTTTCAGAACAGAATAACTTTGACTTAGTGTAACCATATTCTACGTAACTAAATCTGTTGCATAAGGCTGTTTCATCACTCGGGACAATTTCAGGTTTCTAGTAAGCCGTTTACTATTTCTATTTCTTGTTACATACATAGCTATTTGTTGTTTTTCTGTTTCTAAAACTGTTTAAAATGCACGTCATGTACAAAAAAAATTGACATCAACAATTCAAATATATATATTATTTATCTATTAATATTAATCGGCTTCCAAGTCTGGCCTGTTGCGCTCAGAAAAATTCGCCCGCGAGTACATTCATTTCACAATTCTCCAAGAGTTTTCAGTATTTATCGTTTACTTAATGTTAATTTTTCTCATTGATTTTTAAGTAAAAGTTAAAAAAAAAGTAGGGTTGTCAGAAAATTATTATCTATGTTGCGCAGGAGTCGAAATTTGGGCTTATAAGGAAATCCATTTTTCTATTATTTTACGTTTTAATTAAATTAAATACAACGAAGACGAAAACAAAAAAAATTGCTCCTGCACGACATAAATAATAATGTTAGCTATGTTTGTGCAAAATCAGGAAAACATTTACAAAAATAAGCGAGATAAATTTACATAAACTTTATAGCTCCCTGAGAGAACAACCATAAGTATGACATAATCAAGAGCATGACTGAAAGAGAACTATACAGCATTTGAAAATCCAAAACAATCTAGTTTTTGTAGAAGAATATTGTGGGCAACCAAATCGAAAGCTTTAGTCAGGCTTTGGTAAACCCATGTTGATATTTATTAATAAAGTTAGGTTTATGGGATTGTATAATCTGCCAAATTACCCTCTCAAATACTTTAGAGAGGTTAGAAATTATCACAATAGGGCTGTAGATTTCAACGTTTAGATAGGGAACATTTTTTTATGAACCGGTATTATTTTTAGAAATTTTTCATAGATCTGAGAAGGCACATGATTTTAAAATACTATTAAAAATAATGATTAGTGGATACGCAAATGCATTAGCACAATTTTTTATTAGAAAAGAAGGCACATAATTAGGAACATCGACGAATTTTAGTTTATTTGAAGTAATTGTGATTGAATTACTGTCAATAAAAGGAATAGTTAAGGTATTAATATTTGGTAAATGAAAATTTTCAGAATTGTTGTATTGCGAAGTATAATTTACAAGTTTGGAACAATGATCAGCAAATACTGATTCACTTCAGACCATAGCAAATGCATTTACTACGGTCTGAGGTGAATTTAATAGAATTGCGTTATGACTGATGACACCAGGAATGCGTGACATATTTCTTAATTGGTTATTAATAAATTGAAATATTTTGCTTGTATTGTTGATCATATCATGTTCAATGTGATTGATATATCCTTTATAAGGCTGCTGTACTAGAGAGTTTTATTTAGTGTTGTTTCATCGGCATTTTTTAGTCAAACTTGTTTAAAATATCAAATGCAATATTATGATCACTGAGACTTTTTCGATCATATGGTCTTGCGGGATCTTGCTTTGCCACTTTCGTTACAGGAAATGATTCGTCACTTGTGTCTATTAAGAAAACATTACATTTGTCGGCTGTCCGAAAATGTAGTGTAAAAGCGCTCACTGAACAGGATTGAATCATATTTGTTCGAAAGATTTTGAGGCTCTTGAAGAAAGAAATATTGCTAAATTTATACGTAGATTAAATGCACTAGTATCTACGGATTTAGCATAGCAACAATTGTTTTTTTCCACGACATGCTTAGAAAACGGACGTTTGTTCTCTACTAGTGAGGAAACTAACGTCGTGTTACAAGAATGTCTCTAAAAGAATTTAAGAATGTTTCATTACAACTAAATAAAGGAGGAAAAAATTGAAATAAAACAAGAAATGGAGGAGCTGATAAAGAAGAATCTAGGATTGGAAAAGAAAATAGAAGAAGCCGTGGAGATAAGAAAAGGTAAAGTCATTATAAAAAAATGTCGAGTTTGGAGGACAAAATAGAGATACTAAAGAACAAAAGTAGAATGAAAGGTACCAAAATATACATAGACGAAGATAGGACAAAGAGGGAGACGGAAATACAGATGAAGATAAGAATAGAAGCAAAAAAATTTGAGGAAGAGGGTTTGAGAGTGAAAATTGGATACAGGAAAATGTGGGTGGAGGGAGAAGAAAGAAGATGGGTGGGGAAACGAGGGAGGATAAGAAAATGGACACCAAAAACTAAAAATTGAGAAGGGGAGGGCAAAAAGGGAGAAAAAGGGTGGGGGTAAAAAACAAATAGAAAAATAAAATCTTATTTTGGAACATTGCGGGGATAAAAAACAAAGGTGTAGATTTTTGGAACTATATAAAGGTTTTAAAATGGTAGGTTTAGTAGAAACTTGGATGGAGGAAAAGAATGGAGTACATGGAAAGATAAGATGCCGAAAGAATATGTATGGGAAATTCAGTATGCAAAAAGAAAAGAGAGGAAGGGAAGGGCGAAAGGAGGACTAATAGTGGGGGTAAGAAAAGAATGGAAAATAGAAAAGGAAATAGAAGAACAAAATGTAGAGGGGATGATTCAAATCAGAGTAAAGACGGAAAAAGGGAAAAATATAATATTTTTACGATATATGGAAAGAAAATGGACACAACGAAAGCAATTATAGAAAAGGCAATAGAAGAAAGGGATGAAGGCAAGTTGATTATAGGAGGAGATTTGAATGCTAGGATAGGAGAGGAGGGAGGAATAATGGTAAATGGAGAGATAAGAAATAAGATATCAATGGATAAGAAAATAAACGGACAAGGAAAAATTTTGATAGAACTATGTGAAGAAAGAGGTTGGACAATAATGAACGGAAATTTGGAAGAAGAAGGAAAAGGGAATTTACATATGTAGGAGAAAGAGGCCAGTCAGTAATAGATTATGTGATTATAAACGAAAAAGTAAGGAGGACATAGAAACACTAAGAATAGAGAGAGATAGAATCGGACCATCAGCCGCTAGAAGTAGTCATGATGGAAGAGGGAGAGAAAGAGGTACGAAGAGGTATAGAGAGAAAAGAACAGTATGGACTGAAGAGAGTATAAAAATATATAAAGGGAAATGGAAGAGGAAGTAAACACTGAAGGAGAGGTGGAGGAAGAGATGGAGAGAATTACAACCAGGATGGAAATGGCAACAGAGAAGAGAAAGTATAGATTAAGAAAACAAGAATTAGGGAAAGAAAAGATTGGTGGAACGGAGAATGCGAGAAGGGGAAAAAGAATTAAGAAAAGGAAGAAGGAAATGGAAAAAGGAAAGATAGAGATAGATGAATACAAAAGATTAAAAGTAAATTTTAAGGGAATATGTGAAAAAATAAAGAAGAACATAAAAAAACAAAACGAGATAAAGATTAGAGAAATTAAAAATAAAGGACAAGTATGGGAATTCATTAATAAAAAGAGTGAAAAGGAGGAAGGATGGAAGCAAATATAGATGAGGAAAATGGGAAGAACACTGTATGAAGTTAGTAGGAGAGAGTGAAAAAAAGCAAGAAATGAAGAAGTTGGAAAAAAGGATAAGACACAGAGAGGGTGGAATAGGGAAAAGAAGAAATGGAGAGAGCAATAAATAAAGTAAAAAGGAAAAGCAGAAGGGACGGATGGAATACAAGGAGAACAATGGAGGTACATCGGAGAAGGAGTGAGAGAAAAAGTAAGAGAAGTATTCGAGAGAATGGAAAGGAGAAGGGTTTCCAGAAAATGGAGAGAGGCAATAATATGCCCAATTTACAAGGGAGATAGGAAGAAAGCGAACAACTATAGAGGAGTGAGTATAATGAATGCGGGCTATAAGATATATGCGGAAATAGAAAAAAATTGGAAAAAGAAATAGAAGAAAAGAATATAATACCGGATTGGCAAGCAGGATTTAGGAAAGGAAGAGGAACGATAGACAATATATACATATTAAAGCACATAATCAATAAAGAGTTAGCAAAGAAAGGAGGAAAGATGTACGCAATATTCTAGACATTAAAGCGGCATTTGATACGGTGGAAAGAGGGGATTATGGAAAAGGATGGAGGAGGTAGGAATAAACAGAGATATAAAAAATGCAATAGAGGAAATATACGAAGAAACAAGGTGTAGAACGAGGGTAGGAAGGAAGCTAGGTAGAGAATTTAGGACGGAAAAGGACTAAAACAGGGATGTCCGCTAAGCCCAATCTTATTCTCGATATACATTAGTGATCTTGAGGAGGAAATGAAAAAATCAAGTAGGAGGAATAGTAGTAGGAAGGAAAAGATATGGGTTTTAGCATACGCGGATGACATTGTGGCAATAGCGAGAAATGAAGAAGAGATGAGAGGAGTAGTTAAATTTATGAAGAAATACCTGGAAAAGAAAACTAGCAGCAAATGTCGGAAAACAAAATTATGGAATTTAAAAAAGAAGAAGAAGAAAAAAGGAAGTGAGAATTGTGGTGGGGAGGAGGAGGTAGAGAGTAGACAAATATAGATTCTTAGGTTACAATATCAGATATGATAACAAAGATGGAGACCATATAAAAGAGATGAAAATGAAAGGAAATAGAATAGTAGGACAAGTATGGGGTTAGGGGAAAGGATATTTTGTAAAGATATAGAGAAAAGGAGATCTATGTTTGAAAAGTTGGTAAGAAGTGTGGTACTGTATGGAGCGGAGATTTGGGGTTGGAGGAATGGCAAGAGCTGGAGAAGATACAGGAGAAATACTGGAGGTGGACGTTAGGACTAGAGAAGAGACACCGGGGTATATAGTGGAAGAAGAGCTAGAAATAGAAAAAATAAGGATACAAGCAGGAAGAATTGCAGTAAGGTATGAAGAAAAAATGGGAAGTAGGAAGGAAAATGAAATATGAATGTTGGAAAGAGATCGAGGCACAGAAGGTAAAATATGGGGAAGAAGAAAGAAGAAAATACTATGAAAGAGTGGGATACGCGAGAGAGAGATAAAGAGATTAAGAGAGGAGGGGAGAAAGATGGAGGAGGAAGTAATTACAAGAGATAAAGATACACAGAAAGCAGGAAAGAAGGGCAAAAATAAAGGAAGGAAAATATAATGAGAAATACATAAAAATAATGACAGACAAGACACCAAGGTACATAACAGAGGGAAAAGGAATGAATGAAATAAGAATGATTGCAAGGTTCAGAATGGGAAATGAAGAAAATGAAAATAAATATTGGATGAGTGATGAGGAGATTATGCAGGTTGTGTGGGGATGAATGGGAAAATATAATACATATGAAAGATGGATGCAGGAAACAAGACAAGAGGAAAAGGAATGGAAGTTACTACTAGGAGAGAAAGGGGTAGGAAAACAATGGATGAGGGAAGTGTTGGAGAGGAGGAAAGTGATGGAGGAGAGGAAAAGAAAAATACTGAAAGCTTAGAGAAGAGATGGATGGGAGGTTGATGAGGAAACAGGAATTAGTTATTCAAAGCGGTGGACTTTAGGATTAGATAATAAAAGACCAGGATACCTAATAATTCAAACAGGAAATAGAGCATTGAAACTGAAGGAACAGATGGAAAACAGAAAAGGGAATAAAATGCTGTACATATGTTAGAAAGAGATATTATCAAAGAGGAGGATACGCAAGAAAAAAATAAAAAAAAAAAAGAGGTGAAGGAAGAAAGAAGAAGTAGTAAAAAAAAGACAAACATAACCAGGTGGAGGAGAGAAGAACGAAGATTAGACAAGGAAGATATAACGACAAATACAACGATTTAATAATGGAGAGAATCAAATATGGATAAAAGAAAAACATTGTTAAGGTTTTTAGTTAAATTTTGTATTTAGTTTTAAGTTTAAAAAGTTTGTGAAAGAACCGAATCACTTTGTTATTTTAAAAAAACAAATAAATTTGATTTGATTTGATTTTACATTAGAACTGTGCGCTTAGTATTAAACAATTTAATTTAATACTCAGCCAGTTTTTGTTTAATTTAATATAGTTTATATTTCAACTTTTAAACATTGTTAGCCTACATTTATTAGTTTGAATTACACAGGGGAGGCTGTTGGGACCCATATATTATTATTGCTTTTACGTAAGAAATTGTGACAAAATTCTGTAACAATAAGTTACGTTTACAATAAATAGTTTTTCTTTTATTAGGATTGGTTTTGGGGAATGTCGTGGAAAAAATGTCTAACAAAGAGGAATGAAGCCTTTTTCCACTCTCACTCTAATACCTAATCCGCTACGCTCGTGAGGCAACTCGAGGGGTCAAGTGGAAAAAGAATCGCTTTCCTGGCTTGCTGGACAAATAACTATTAATCTACGATTAAATTTAGCCAAAGTTTAGTAAAACTGGCCCTAAAGCCAGTATTTCACAATCATTGGTTAACTTAATTTTAGGTTTACTGTCGTAATAATACTGTTGATTTATAGAAGTAATCGTATTTTCGTATGTGGTGTGTAATGAGAAAAAATTTTGTGAAATTGTAGGGGGTAAAACAGTAAACATGTAGGAAAGCGAGGATAAATTTTAATAACATTCTCTATAATGGCTTTGAAGTTGTTAAGAGTCAGTTCATTGATATTTTATCTTTATCCAACATTCAATCTAAAGACAAAAATGAAAAATACATTTCCATCCCTTTCATACCTCAATTTTCAACTCCAGTTAAAGAACTCCAACTTATTATTGATCACAAATTTGATTTCACACCTCTTCCTAATGTATCAAGTATTTTTCCAATTCAACTATCCCCGTCTGACCATCAGTCAAAAAGTGGAATATATAAATTAATTTTATATTCCACATACATTTTACATCCCAACACAATAAATTCAACATTTCTGATTTCCATCTCATTCATCCTTTCAACACTAACAACTATAATAATAAACACACCCTAAATTACTTAGAAGCCATTTACATTTTTACACCTGACAAAGGACTTTTACTAAATGATCAGATCAATCTCATCGATTTAAAGCTCATGTACAGGGTGGGAAAATAAGCAGGTATAAGCGGCTATATCTCAGAAACTAATGATCGGTAAAAAATTTATAGGTAAAGTGGGCAAGGAAAATTTGGAATTATGTTTAAGTTTTCTAGATGGCCGCCAGTAGGCGTTTTTGCCATCTTGAATTACATAAAGTTACGTTTCTCGCGATTTTCCCCAATGAATGTATCAAAAAAAGTATTTGCGTTTTAATGTTAACCTAAAGTCGAACATTTTTTGTCCAACCAATGTTTCTATATCTTTCGAAATAAAGTAGTGGGGGTATTTGAATGTTGTTTTAAATGAATGCCTGTAACTTCGAAACGGCTTAATGAATTTGGATAAATTTGGTATTATCGAAAAGCATTTCTTAGGATTTTAGGTGTCTTGTAATTATGACAGTTGTGACTTACACGGCTGCCAATAGAAGGCGTTATTCGATATTATAACCAAAATATTGGATTTTTTCAAAAAATTTAAATGCGATAATATGACTTGTTTTAGACCAGATAATAGACCAAGGACCAACTAATAATCCTGCTCAAATCACATCTTAATATCTTTTTCCTAACTCAAATTATTAAAAAAAATACGAAACCAGGAAAATTTATATATACTTATTTAAAAATGCATCGGTTACTTTCGATTAGAAGGCAAGTAGTAGCCATAGAAATAAAAAACAACTTCTGTCAAAAATATTCCCAAGTAACGTCAAATTTTTTCTCACACGCAGCCTAACATTAGGCGTTTTGTCGCGAGGTACCGTTGATGAATTGGTATATAGTTTTTCGTGACCGTGTCGTTGTCGTGATATCCTCGGAGCAAATGCTTTGTTCGTGAGTGTACTTCAACGGTACACAAGATTGGGACCGCGTTTCATGATGTGTTCAAGTGGGCGGTACGAGCGGTTGGCGCGTAAACCCACTGAACTTAACCTAAAACGTGCATAAAAAGGGTGTTGTGCTTAAAAAATAATTAAGATGGAAAACAACAACGATCTTGTGGAAATTACGATTAATCATAAAGGGAGTGATGTGATGGCCGTTGTAACCATTGAAGAGGCCAATATTCTTTCGAATGGTAGTTTCGGAAAATTTGGTATGAAAATATGATTACTGTTAATTTTCGCTTCAGACGAAGCAGCTGCTGCCAATTATGTGGAAAGCTTGTTGACCCAAGTTACACAACCAGTACCTCTTCAGCAGATCAGACTGATAACACTTTTTGGTCGAGACAGGCTACTTTGCTGTTCCTGAAGTTACGAACGGATTTCAATAATAAATTTAATGATAGGAAAACCGTCAAACAGTCTCTGTGGCAAAAAATTGCAAGTGAACTAAGAATTCATGGCTTTGATATACCAGAAGGACGTGAAGGTGCTGAAAAATGCCGACAAAAATTCGCTAATTTACAACGAACATACCTAAATTACATCAAACATATTAAAACTACTGGTGAAGAAAAAAGATCCTCCACCATATTTTAATGAAGTGGATGCTATTTTGAGAAATAAGGATAAGGTGCACCCTCCTTATGTGGAAGATTCCTTGGATACAAGCAGCAATGATGTAATAGATGAATCAACAGCAAGTTGTTCCAATTCTTGCTTAACTGTAAGCACAGAATCTAATTCCTGTTATTCAACTGCTAATACTGTCTCCGACAAACAGAAAGAAATAAAAAATAGGTTTGTGTTGAAGCGTCATATCTGATACTTGATTTGCTTATCATGATGTTTTAGATTTAGATCGTCTGACACTTCTATCCGCCCAACTTCAAATTTTACCAAGGTAGTAGAGTTATTTAAAGAACAGCATGCAGAGCTACGTCAAGACAGGGAAAGACATATGAAAGTGCTAGAAGATGCTATAAGGGTACAAAATGATCAAAGGGATCAATTTTTGGCCTTCTTCAAGAGGACTGAAAAGCGTAAAAGGCGTCGTGACAGGAGCTCTTCCTCTTCTGATTCCTAATTTGAGTTGTTTTGTTACAATTTTAAACCTACTTACTTTAGTCTTACTGAAGTTTTGTTAATTTTTACAGTTGAAAGTTAAACGTTACAATCCGAGGTGTAATCATATTATTTTAGTGCAAAGTTCTATTTTTTTTGTAGTTTTAATAAAAACACAAATTGACCAACACTGGTTTATTTACATCAAATTTTCGGCAATGCGATCCCTTTTGAATACCCCAAAGTTCATGTCTAATCTAGGATTATATTCTTCTTCAAAGCATTATTATCATAATTAAACATTTCCCCTTCCCAATAATCATGATTTAAATAACAAAAATTGTGTACTATACATGCAGCAGTTGTAATTTCAATAGCTTTTGATACAGAGTATGTGTTAATGTATTGAAGTCGTCTCCATCTCCCTAATAAAATGCCAAACGTATGTTCAATACAAACTCGATCACGACTTAGAACATAATTATGGTGTCTTTGAATACGTGTCCTGGGATCTCTATATGGTTTCATAAGCCAACTTGATAGTGGAAAGGCACTGTCTCCGAGTATATGGTAGTTCTCATTTGGAAAATATTTTTGTTTCCCAAAGCGCTCAATTTCTCTTACCAAAATTGAATTGGAAAACACCTACATGATACAACATTTTAGTTCATAATATAAATATAATTTTGAATAATTACTCTAGCATCATGAGCCGAACCAGGAAAACCAATGAATACATAAGTGAAAATGTTATTAGCGTTACAAATGGCCATTAAATTTATGGAGTGTTGTAAGTATCTATCTGCGTAACTATCGTGTTGATTTACCGGTACTTTAATATTAATATGGCATCCATCAAGAGCTCCGATTACACTTAAAAGTTAACTGCTAATTATTATTTTTTTGTCAAGTTATTTGACCTACCTGGATAGTGAGTGAAACCTCTATTTAATTCTTCAAATTCTTCTTCGGTCCTTGGCCAAAATATGAATTTCGTTTTTATGCTTTTCATTATGTATAAAAGGCGTTTGTTAGTCTCATTACTGTTGATGGTAAGACATGAAATGCTTCAGCAATGCAGATTAGAGCGTCTGGTTTTGATAAGTACCAAATGAACATTAATAACCCTTTTTCTGGTTGTACAGGATAATTTCCTCCTCTATACTTCTTTTTTATCAGGTTATAGGTATCATTTTCAAGTGCTACTCTTAATAATTTTTCAAAAGTTTGTTTCTGCATTCTAAACATTTGAAAAAAAACTATTTCATTGTAGTGGTCCAGCCAATGATTATCAAAATCTCTTATGATAAATGGATAGTACGGAGTTCGCATAATTTTTAAAATTAGTAGCAACTGATGAATTGTCTTGTCATCATTAACATAAGATGTAATTGCGTCCAACACGAAATTATCGAAAAACATAACATCTACGGAAAATACGTATTGAAATGACACCAAATCACTCATTTTAAGAAATTTATGACATACACATCGTTAAAACAAGGTTGCTGTAAATAAATAAATATTTTTACAGATAAAAAATGGGTTTATACTAACCTATTTAATCCAACAATTATTAAATATACTTACTAACAGCCCATAACCTTATTGTAACACTAACCAGTGAGTGACCGGTATGTTGTCGCGGTTAAACAGTGTGACAAAGAGCACAAGCGTGTCTAGAAAGATACAGCACTATGACCGCCGGTTCATCAACGGTACCTCGCGACAAAACGCCTATTGTTGATTGCGTATAATTAGAGTACTATTTAATCAAAATGCCTTTCACAAATAATGAAGCCGTTGACATGATTGCGAGTTATTTCGAGTGTTTTCAAAATGCAGCTATAGCTGCAAGACAGTACGCGGCACGCTATCCAGATTACGGGAGAAGAATGTTTTCGCGCTTGGTACAACGATTACGCGATACTGGAAGTTTTCGTCGTCCTCAACGTCGCAGGCGTCGCAATAGAAGGACCCAAGAAAACATTATCAATGTCTTACCTTACATAGAATTTGATAGACATGTAGAAACTAGAACATTGTCTCTAGACTTGGAAATAGTACGAACAACTGTTAGAACTATTTTGAAAGATTATAGGTAAATAATTGTATCTTATTCCAAGTATCTTGGCACATACTCTCAAATGCACACACAATTCAGTGTTATTCTGATTATATTATTTTTACGCATATGTTGTTTTTTACTTTTAGACTACATCCTTACCACATAGCCTTGCACCAGACTCTAAATAAACAAGATTTCAATAATAGATTAAATTATTGGCAATGGATGCCAGGCATGCTTGAGGAAAACAGAAATTTCTTAACGGAAACTCTCTGGACCGACGAGGCTACCTTTAGTAGTGATGGTAGAGTAAACCGTCATAATATGCATTATTGGTCCGCTGAAAATCCGCATTGGTTAAGAGAAGTGCAACACCAGGGACGCTAGAGCCTAAATGTGTGGCGCAGTATCATTGGGGACAGAATTATTGGACCTTATTTTTTGAACAAACTTTAACTGGTAACCGCTTCTTAGAGTTTTTGATCAACGACTTGTCAATTTTGTTGGAAGATGTGCCACTGAAAAGTAGGAGAACTATGTTTCTGCAATTAGATGGTTGTCCGGCACATTATTCAATTAATGTCCCAAACCATATTAACGAGACCTTCGACAACGCTGGATAGGAAGGAGAAGCCTATTTTCTTGGCCGGCAAGATCTCCCGACTTGACATGTATGTATTTCTACTTGTGGGGACGCTTAAAAGACATTGTTTTTCAAACTATACCAACAACACGAATGGATATGGAAAACAGAATTCGAAACTCAATCCGTCAACTATCAGCGGCAGAAATCGAGGCGGAGATTTTGTCGACTCAAGAAAGACTGGCAACAATGTGTGGAATATGACGGAAAACATTTGAACACAAAAGGCATTATTCATTTTCAAAATCGGTCCATTTCAGGACCACAACTTTATTTAAAAGAAAAATCGTTTACGCGTGACTTAAATTTACAGCACTAAATAAACTGAGATTTCTCGTGAATATTTTTGAGAGGAGTTGTCTTTTATTTCCATGGTCTACTACTTGCTTTCTTATCGAAAGCAACCGATGCATTTTTAAATGGGTATATATGAATTTTCCTGGTTTAGCATTTTTTTTTTAATAATTTATGTTAAGAAAAAGATATTAAGATGCGGTTTGGGCAGGTTTATTAGTTGGTCATTTGTCTATTATCTGGTCCAAAAAAATTTCTATCATTGCATTTAAATTTTTGTAAAAAATTTAATATTTTGGATATAATATCGAATAACACCCTCTATCGGCGGCCGTGTAGGTCACAACTGTATAATTGCGAGAAATCTAAAAGCCCTAGAAATGCTCTTTTTAATGATACCAAATTTATCCAAATCCATTAAGCCGTTTCGAAGTTACAGGCATTCATTTAAAACAACATTTAAATACCCCCCACCACTTTATTTCAAAATATAAAGAAAAACTGGTTTGACAAAAAATGTTCGACTTTAAGTTAACACTAAAACGCAAATACTTTCTTGTTACTTTCATTGGGGAAAATCGCGAGAAACGTAACTTTATGTAATTCAAGATAGCGGAAACGCCTACTGGTGACGATCTTGAAAACTTAAACATAATTCCAGCATTTTACCTTGCCCACTTTACCTATCAAATTTTTTACCGTAAAACTCTCTACGATCATTAGTTTCTGAGATACAGCCGCTTACCTCGCTTATTTGCCCACCCGGTACAATTAAATTATTCAAGTTGTTTATTTTTTAAAATATTTTTTAAAAAATTCTAAACCGACTCAAACAGACACCTGGTATTTTATTTTCATAGTCATTTGTACTTTACAGTTTCCTATATTATTAGTCTACAGAACTTCTGTGATATTTTTCCAACCTCACTTTATACATTACAAAATACAGTTAAAATGTAGTTTATCTTTTAATAATGTACTTTTTAACATCATTATTTTACCATGTTCGGTAATTTTTATAAAGTATTTGATCTTTCAAGTAGTTTAAAACTGCACTTTAATTTTACTTCAACGTTACTCTATGTAAGTATTTCTCAAAATTTTTAACCTGTACAACCTATAAGTTTTTTAGTATGTATTTTCCAGTCTGAAGATGACTTCCGTTTATTAGTAAGTCGAAACTAGTTACTGGTTTTATGTTTTCATTTGTTCCAAGTTAAATAATTAAATAAAATGTAATATTGGTTCCAGACTTCATGTTTTCAATTATTAATTTTCAAATCTATGCCAATAAATATTGTGGAATTTACTTACGACCGAGAGCGAAAAGTTTTATCTCTTATAATAAAATATTGTATTTTGGAAATTATGCATTGCTAAAAGTGATGTCTAATAGTTGTGGTAATTAAGAATCGAATATTCTTTCAAAAATTTGGATCGGAAAATTTTCATCGTAAATTTCTTCGCTGTTCATTTTAAGTGCCTCACGTAACACACGCAAGACTAAGATGTTTATCAATAAAACAGAAACATTTGTCTTAAACCTTAATACAACCCAACGCACAATTCACATAAATAATTTTTTCTTATCATTTGTAAGTTAAATTCAGTTATTTGTCATTATTTGTTTATTTTTAATACTTTCTTCCGTATGAGGGGGTATTTACTCGAACAAATGGGTACTTATTATAATCAATAAAATCAAAGTACGTTTGTCAAATTGAGATGCAACACAATATGTTTATTGAAATTTTCTTACAATTAGTGCCACACTGTATCATACTGGTTATTTTAGAAAATTAAAACCGTTAAATTAATTTTCATAAAAAGCACACACATTTCAAACTAAATGTTTTTAAATGAAGTTATTGAACACACCTACACGACAATTAATTAATTGATCGACCATCACTAACATAAATTTGTTACGTGATTTTATTAGAATTCAAATATCCAATTAATATTTTGTTGCCAAAACTCTCAGAAATGTGGAGAACCAACGATATTGGGTTGAGTGAACAAACTGTGATGCATCCCTACTAATTTGTTTACCTTGAAAATCTCATTTAACCTTTTACGTTTTAGGCACTATGAAATTATTACCAATCAATGAAATGAATTAAAAGCTTTAATGTGCGTATATAATTTCTGATTGTATCCTTAAAGGGGATTTGACCCAAAAACGTTTTTAATATTTCCCGGATGGCACTCGTTCTAAATCATCACAATTCTAAAATAAAATATCTACAATATTAACTATATTCAGCTATTTATTAATAACAATATGAAAATTGCAGTTAACAGAAGAGTTGAAACTAATTATAAGAGGTTGAATTTCAACAGCGGTTTTATAAATAGAAATGGACTTCCATTGTATAACATCGGAGTCACACAAGAAATCTGTATGTCAGTTATTTCTGCCTGATCGTTGTATAAAATTTGGTTGGCATTAGCGATTTTTTTTGTAAATTATCCTTTATAGCAGTCTGCTACCTCTGTGGATTTCCACCCACCTCTTTTATAGTATAAACTATATTTTCCTCTTGGTCAGCTAAGAAGGCAGCTGAGGATCTTCTGAATGCGTGTCGTAAAGTTTTGTGCGTCGTCAAGTTTTAAAAATTGCACATTTTTTGATGGTATCTTTTGATAGTTCCTGTACCTACGACTTAATTTACGCATCAGTTTTCGTGTTAGATTGAAATATTTTCGAAACAGTTTGAGAAAATGGGCTTGTTCGTTGGCTTTATCTAGGGTGGCGAAAGTTTGGACCTTATTTGTCTTCGACGTCGATATATTGATTAGACTAGCAGAACTTCTATCGTCGATGTCCTTAGTTGTTCTCATCTTACGGCATAGTACACCTGCTATTACCACTATCATTATCACCTAACAAAGGTGATTTAGATATTGGTGTTGACAAAAATTCATTGCTTACTCTCATTAGTAAATAAATTTCGTCTAGAGCTTTTCTAGATTTTTTTGAACAACATCTAACGTTTTTCTGTTTCAAGAAAGCGATTAATTTTGCGAATAAAGAAATATTAATATTGTTGTTCAAACTGACCATGGTTATCAGCATAGAATATTTGGACTAAATACTTCCAGGAGATTTTAGACTGTTATTTATGTGTACGAAGTAAGCTAGTATACTCTTTTTGGCCAATATTTGATTTTCTTCCATTGATCCACTTCATAAAATTGCCATACGGTCGCTCATATTGTTCTCTGAATATTGCTGGTATTAAAGCATCGCATTTTTCTTAAATGCGTTTTCTATTTCACTGTCGCTGTTATGTTCGTGAAAGAAATAACAAAAATTTTAGAGTCGATCGTTAATACTTCTTAGTGATTGCAGACAAAATCAATTTCTAAAGGGCGTGCTAACTTAACCCTTGATTAAAAGCAGTAACAAGAATTTTATGGCCGATCGTTAGTGATTTATAAAAGAAATTTTCTCCCCCAACCGTTTACAAAAAAATCAAATTCTAAAGGGCGTACCAACTTCACGTTTGATTAGAAGCAATAACAAACATTTTATAGTCGATCGTTAGACGTTCTTAGTGCTTCATGAAATAAATTATCCTTCCTTTCTTCTCCAAGGGTTTACAAAACTAATGAAATTTTTATAATTGATCGTTAGTGGTTTGTAGAAGAAATTATCCTCTACAAGCGTTTTGAAGAAAACTCAAACTCTCATCACTCTCACTTGTCATCTTCTCCCTAGAAGCACTATATTGAAATAAAAGAAATGTGATGTTTAGTTGAGATTTATTCACTTTAAAAAGGTAATTGGTTATCTTTAAAATATAAATATTTTCAAAACATAATTATAACAAATCAAAATATTTTAGAGAAAAAAAGGCTCCGATATAAGTTACGTAACAAATCCATGTTTATGATAGTGAAATCCAAAATTATTTTTATCAAAAACTGTAGCCTTGAGAGTGTCGCCCGTGACATAGGAATTTTACATGGGAATTGAAAGGTAGAGAGGACTCTTATAAAACTTATATTAACATAAAGGCCATGGTTTCGAGACCCTCGAGGGCATCGTGTCGGTTTTGAATTATCACATAATTTCGATATAGTTCTTTTGTCAGTTGAAAACGCCTGATACACAAAAAACTGGATTTGCCCTTTAACTCATAGGCGACTCATAAACAAAAAGAACGCTAGCTATCAGCAGATCGGCAACAACGTATTCTAAACAAGATTATTTAAAATACTGAATTTCGGGCGTTCGGGCGGCACTGATTGCAAGCAGATATAACGTGAGTTTTTGCATATCAGCTGTCTGTAGGTAAGCCGGCGTCTGGAAGTTGTGAAACGGGATGCTACGTCATAGCAATTAGTAAATGCACACTTGAGAAGATTCACCAGAAATGCTAATAATGTTATTGCCGCTATTTAGGTTGTCTGTAGGCGTCAGGTCGTTTGAGCTTTCGCCAGTACTTGCCTGGAAAACGGCATAAATACGGGATAAAGTTTTATGTCTTGGCAGAACCGAATGGGCTGATTATGAAGCTGATGATTTATGCAGGTGCAAACGATATAACAAGTGGTGTTGGTCATGCTGCTAATGTAGTTTTACATTTGATGCAAGACAATTTGGATAAAGGGCATGCGTTGTTCCCAGACAATTTTTATAATAGCCATTCTCTGGCATTACTTCAACGTAAGACTTTTTATACCGGCACTCTCCGAGTCAACCGAAAAAAACTGTGTAGAAGTTATGAAGAAAAAGTACGCATGGGTGAAGTCATTGAAAAATGCGATGAATCAAATGATTTAATAATGGGAAAATGGCACGACAAGCGGGACGTGACATTTATAAGCACGGAGTTCAGTTCTACTCTTGTGGAGGTCTGGAGTAAACATGGGGAAGTGAAATTGAAGCACAAGCGATTGTGGAGTATAATAAGTACATGTCGGGAGTGGATCGGAAAGACCAGATGCTGTCGTATAAATCTTGTGACCGAAAACTTTTGAGATGGTATAAAAAGGCGACATACACGTTCTACAAATGCTTTTGTTGAATTCATGGTTTTTGTATAATAAATACTCAGGTAGCAGGATCAATTTTCATGATTTTAGAATCAATATCATTGATCTTTTATTGCCAACGCCGAGTGCAACAATTCCACAACCTGTACCTGCCCTGTTCATCTTCCATCGGAATTTCCTAAATCCGATGGAAAGGTTCAACGTAAAGACTGTAGGATTTGCAGAAGTAAAAACATGATAAGGAAGATAACAAAATATTGCTGCAACAATTGTACTGGCAATCCGGGGTTGTGTCTGGACCCATGTTTCAGAATTTGGCACGAACAATGAACGAGCAATATTTCCTTTTTTTACTAATGAGAGCACTTTTTTTAATTTGTTATTATGAAGCAAATTATTTGATTTTATGTATTATATTTTGCTTTTGTTATGATTCTATAGAGCACTCTGATAATCATAAATGTTTTTTTTTAAATATATTTCTTTTTAGTGAACCACTATATGTATTTTGTTTCAGTTATAGTTTTTATTCACAATATAATCCAAAACTCAATTATTTAGTATCACACAACATGTGCGTGATCGCACCACATGCGTGTCAGCCATTTTGGTCGCCATTTTGTCCAAGTCATGTTAAGAATTGATCATCTGATAATTTTATACTGAAATAACCCGATTTGTATGCATGTAAATCAGTCGGCTCCTTACGGATGATCACACAATTAGAATGGCAGTGAACGTATTAAGTAACTAAAATAAAATAACAAATGAAATTGTGAAGCTTTTGGTGATTTAAGAATAAATTAACATAACTAATAAGTAAGGGAAGTCAGTTTTATTTATGTTAATTTATTCTTAAATCACCAAAAGATTCACATAACCACAATTTCACTTTTTGTTATTTTATTTTAGTTACTTGAAAACGATACCTCGAGGGCCGCGTAACCATGGTCGTTATGTTAATATAAATTTAATAAGGATTGGTGTACTTACTTTCCTGTGAAAATTCGATTCTTATGCACTTCACGGAATCATTTAAAGATCCAATGCTTTCCTTTCCTTTTTACTATTAGCCTCGATAAAGCCCTCACAAGTTTGGGCGAAACTTCGGCCTTTGATGTAATTTGAGACTTACACTTAGAAGAAAAACACCTTTAAATCATAACACTAAGAGGTTAAATATACAATAATTAGACAGAAATGCCCTAAGATCTTTACACCATGTATCAACCACATACCACTTATGAAAATTGTGTTATTTGATCATCTGCAGTAAAACCGTTGATACTTACCTACAGTTTTAATAACTATGTGTTTATCTGAATTTTATTAAAAGACAATAATAAATTAATTAATAGGTAGAGTTCAAAAAATATTTGCTAAGTGGTTTTGTTAATTATTAAAGTTTATACTTCTATTAAATCATTAATTAAATAATTACCTACATTTTGGGTGAGAACATTCTGAAACGTCACATCCTCGATAATTACATATTTTATCGGAGTAAATGAGCTGTATTTGTAATTTAAATTCAATAAGCGTCGTTTAACAGAATTAATTTGGAATAATAATTTTGATTTAAATGTGCAGAAATTTAACTAAACTAGAATGCTAAAATCCAGCAGCAAAATTCGAAATTAAACTGTTAGTTTAAGTAGGTATTATGTATTTAGTTTACTTTTAAAAAATTCTCGTTTGCAAATGTTTATAATATTTAAATTAAATTAAAATATTAGGTTTGGGCAAAATTTGCAACAACTCTATGAAGCTTGTTGAGTCTGCAGAATCATACCGACTATCTAGATACACCGACCACGTGTAACTATAGCTAAAGTGGACTTCTTCTCGATAAAACTGGGTTCCGATTAATCTTGGTTCTTTAAAACCATTAATCCGTAGCTTGATAAATAGATTTCTAAAAGTATTTATACGTCTGCAGGTTTGCTAGTTTTATTCAATTGGTTTTGTAACTATATTATAATCGCTTTTGTTTGCAAAAAAATGAAGTTGTAAATATGTTTACTTCCATTGACAATATGATGTTAAATTTGTTATTTATACACAATATTAAATATTTTTTAATAACTTTTACTTGTAGTTGCTTAATTAAATGTTTAGTCATAGTAATAATAATAATAATAATATTACTACATATAATTTTTATAAAATGTTTTCTAGTGTCTATTCATCTTAAAGTTTTAAGAAGTAAGTAAAATATTTCCAGTGTTACTCGGTGTTATTCTTTAGTTTGATAAATTACCCATAATTTGAGGTTATCTAACTTTTAACTGAGCTTTAAAACACTGAAGCAATTTTGTAGCAATTCCTTTAGCTGCAGTTTTTTTCGTAATAGATAATTGTATATTATACACTAAGGTTGTGAAGTCTGTCATTATTGCCTTAGCTACCGCCCCTCGCGAAATAAGGTGCGTAGGCAATAATGGACTTCACAACCATGGTGTATATACTATTTTTTCCACTACTAGCCAAATTTAAGCCAAAAATAAAAAATAAACATTTTTCTTGTAAAAATCAAGTAGCACAGGAATGCAAATAAATCAAAAAGCATTAAAAGCTACATACGTTGATAAACCAACTGCAACTGATTCACTAAACACTTGTGTGGCATATTTCACCTTCATTTTCTGAAAATTATTCGGAGTAATATGTAAATTAGTTGATTTAGGAGCCAATCGCAGCGGTTTAGATTTGTCTGACATGTAGAAATTTTTAATGTCTTTCCAAGATGCTTTTTGTTATTAAAGATTATATCGTATTTAATCAAGTTATTTTGCACCGACTTCAATAAATAGGGGACATCGAAGAAATAATAGATTTTCTTATCGTTTACGAGAAGGTATGGTTTTCCGGTGATACATCTATTCTTTTAATTAGGTTTCGAAAATTTCACTACTGCCCTAACATTGGCACCGCATTGTAGTTGTAGCTTTTCTATGCAGTCTAATACTATCGACTTCAATTTGTCACCTTTACATATCGTATTTATAAAGATGTAGCACAAGGGTTGTTTAAATTTTTATATATAACTCTAACCATGATCACGTAGCAGTTTGAGCTGGCAAAAAATTTAAAACCTACTTTAAAATTAACATTTTGGGGCTCGTAAAATATAATTTTAGTGAAAATTGTTTGTATTCCTCTGTATATCTCCTGCTTCTTAGTGGTTTATTTTTAAGTACTTGGGCTGTCACAATTTGTGCTCTGCTTTCGGGAAGTAATCGTTGGGAGATGTTAACTTCAATTGAAGTGCTTTCTTTCACGTTGCAATTTAAGAATGTTCTTCCGTAATTTTCTTTACCTAAGAGTATTTGAGCTGCAAGCTTGAGTAGTTTTGGTATAGCTAGAGATGTTAACGGGCATTTATTGCTTCGCCAATATACCTTGCATCATTTGAATATTGGGTTTCAGAAATTGACACTTGTAATTCATTTAGGAATGGCAAGTGTTCGCCACATACTCGTTAAGTTTTTAGAGTCGACATTTTTATGCAACAGATCGGACCTTCCAGATTCTGTTAACCATTCAAAACACCTACAACAAAATGTTTGTAATTTACTTAAAATTCTTCATGTAACTTAACTCGCATGGTTAAATCTCCTTTAGGAAACCTGAAAAAACTGATTCTACCATCATATTTAATAAATAAATAAATTCAGGTTATGTATTTGCGGTTATGGGATGGAGGCGCGAATTTTAAACTAATGGCATTTTTTATTCAAATAATTTTATTGTGTTAGGTAATTTTAAGCAGCAAATACGTTAAAGATAATCTCCTGGATATACAAAACTATGTTTCACTCGTTTTTGTTAAACAACTATTCTTAGATTCTCAAAAAAATGAATTTCTCCATTATTACCCTAGGTCAACAATAGAAAAAATTATTAACCACTAATAGAGAAATTCAAATTCTCAGTTGGCTAGGAGACGCAATAATTGTCCACTTCACAGCTAGTAGTGGAAAAAAATTGTTCTCGAACTGTTGAAAGTAACAAATTAAAATTACAGTGCATTAACATGAATTTTACATATTTCAATCTTAATACAAAATTTTTATTTAATTTACGTTCTAATAATAAAAACCTTTTATAACAATTGTACGCAAATTTCCAATACTTTGAATATTATCATATGAAACGATGATATTATTTATAATTGAATGTCATTTTAATTTATAACGTTTATGTTTATCAAATACTAATATGACTATGACTCGCATGTTTAGAGAGTCGAAATACAAAAAATTATAAAATATAATATTTAGTATTGGTAAATGCACAAGTTATTATTGTTATATTTAGTTAGTTTTAAGTGATTATACATTATTGCAAACTTTAATTATGCAACACTAAAAATTTTTAAAATATTTTTCTTAAATATGGTTCTCAAATCGTATTTTGTATTACCTGGGCATGAAAAATAATCTTTTCATAATACAATACATTTGAAGTATAAATAAAAAACTAATTTAAGGGTTCGTATGTCGTAATTTATGTATGTTTTTTTTAATTTACAACATAATTTACAATATAATGCAAATACGTTTTGTTTTTTAATTCTGTATGTAAAAGAAATTTTATAAACATTTTATGTTTCCAGTACTTTTTAGAGGTTTGTTATTTTGTTTGAATAAAACAACGGTTAATTCAGTTCTTGAAAAAAATATTAATTTCTTTATTAGCTTTTGTAGTTTTTCTTTTAATGAGGTATAAAAATAAACTCGTTCAAACACCGCCATGAGACTCTTCACATCATATAAAATTACTTTAATAATAAAATTTTAATGAAAGCAAAAATTGTAATTATGAACATGGTAAGAACGTTTTCATAATAAACAATTTTTTTAATACATTATCCTAAGTAGAAAATTATTGTGGACTTTTTTCGGAAATTTATTTATTTATTTATTCATATGGTACGTTTTCATTCTTGTATTGTGATGTAAGTGTTATTTATAGTGTGGTAACGAAACCGGGTGCAACTGTGGATTGGTTCGTCTTGTTTTAATAATAATAATAATAATAATAATTCTTTATTGTCCAGCGTAATAATAGTGGACATACATATTAGAAGACAATATTAATAATAATAATACATAAACGAAATGCATACTAATAATAAAGACAAAACAAAAACAAAAGTGGTTCTATACCTACTGTGATAACAACTTCAAACTTAAATTTTATGTCAATGTAGTGTCATATAAGTACTTGACCTTAAAGAAAAAAAAATTTTTTTGCAGTAGATCAACCTGTTGATGAACAAAAATGAATCCTTAATTTATTAATGAAACTTAAAATAGGGTCAGAAAAAATGTCAATAGAGTGTAGTGGAATATTATTGTACAATTTACACATTCTTAATATAGGTGAATTTAAATGCTGGTTATTATACGCAAACGGTACATAGAAAATATTTACATTACGAAGATTATGGATCTTGCAATTTAGACTTATATGTTTTAACAGTTCAGGATCAACACAATAACTATTTACTAATTTATGTAGAAAAACTAAACTACATATTTTCCTACGTGTTTGAAGATCAATTATATTAAATTCATCTAAAAGTTTTTGATACGAATAGTTTCGAATCGGCCAACTCTTGTGCTTTTTAAAGTACAGTTGCTTTAAAACCTGCGTTGAATAGCTTCTAAGTTATAACTTAGGGAGGAGTAATGTGTATTCCAAATGACTGAATTATATTCTAGTGCGCTTCTGACGTATGAGAAATATAGTTTCTTCATAACTGTAATCGAACTGAAGTCTTTAGTTGAACGACTAAGAAAACCTAACATTTTAAGAGCAGATTTGCTAACCAATTGTATGTGATTCTTAAAATTAAGCTTACGATCAAATGTAATCCCAAGGTCTATGTATGTATCTACTCTATCGATTGAGACATTACCAATTTTGTACTTAAAGTTTAATATACTAGTCTTCCTAGAAAATGTCATAATTTTGCATTTGCTTCGGTTTATACTTAGCTTATTTGTATCACACCATGCGCAAAATACATCTAAATTTTGTTGCAAAGCTAGACAATCATCTACAGCATTTATAACTTTGAATATTTTAGCATCATCTGCATATAACAATACCCTACAATTAATATGCTCAACAATGTCGTTTATATACAATGTGAAGAGAAGAGGGCCAAGATTCGATCCCTGTGGGACACCTTTTTTAGAACAAAAGAGCTTTGACTTAGTGTAGCCATATTCTACGTAACTAAATCTGTTGCGTAAGTATGATTGAAAGAGAATTAATACAGCATTTGAAAATCCAAAACCTTGTAGTTTTTGTAGAAGAATGTTGTGGTCCACCAAATCGAAGGCTTTAGTCAGATCCGTGTATATAACATCGACTTGTTTTTTGTAATTTAACGCATTAGATACAATATTAGTAAAACTGCACAGATTTGTGGTTGTAGATCTGGTTTTGGTAAATCCATGTTGATATTCACTAATAAAGTTAGATACATGAGGTTGTATGATCTGGCAAAGCACCATTTCGAATACTTTAGCGAAGTTAGAAATTATAGCAATAGGTCTATAGTTTTCAATATTAATATGTCCTTGGGTAACACAATTATTACTTGTAAGATTAAACACTTTATTAATACTTATGTAAATGTGTATTAAGACAATTCTTACAAGATAGCCGACTCAACACCAAGCGTGGCTGCTGCCCCGCGCGCGCATGCTTCTTTTCCCCGTGTTGCCACTTTGTCCTTTTAATACACTACACTCCACCCCAACTTAATGAATAATACTTAGAAACTAAAGAACATAAATTTTTATTTATTTATTTTTTTTTTTACATGGTCTTATAAATCTAATTTTCGTGGAGGGCAAATATTTCTGCCATATCTCGTGGTGTAATTTTTTGTAACCGTGACAGGTATATTTGTCTTCCCCGAATCACAATTCAACACCTCACTACCTCTTGCAGGAGATGGATCTTTGGTAACAGAGTTCTCATTATCACCGCTTTCCTCTAAAACAGTGTTTGAATTCGTTTCAATGTCCTGACTTACAGCAGTTGAAATAGGAACACTGTCACTTACAATTGGAGTTACAGGTAAGGGATCGTTATAAACCGGTAGGTACGATTTTTTATATCAGTTACGTGCACTACTCTCTCTTTATTTGTGTCTGTTAGTAAAATTTTATAAATGACTTTGCTAATTTGTTTTATTATTCTAGCCTTCACCCACTTCTGTAGCTGATCGCTGTGCACCTTTCTTACCAATACGTTTTCATCCTCAACAAACTTTAAAATTGATTTTGATTTAGTGTCGCGTTTATCGGTGTGAACTGAGAAGGGTTTTATCAGATCTAGCCGAGTTTTCGGTTTAACTTTAAAAATCAAGTCTGATGGACATAATTTTGTAGTTGTACTTGGTGTGTTTCGATAATAAAATAAAATGATTGTATTAAAAATTCGATATCTATTTTATTTTTATCTTCCTCAATGTATTTTTTTAAGGAATCTTTTATAGTATGGACTGCACGTTCTGCACTACCATTTGCCTCCGGATGATAAGGCGGACTTTTCATTAGAGATATTCCGTTATTTGAACAAAATTGAGTAAACTGTTTAGAGTCGAATGGAGGACCATTATCGCTTACTATTATTCTCGGTATACCCATAAATGCAAAACAAGAACGTAATTTACTAATTACCGCGTGTGCAGTTGTACAAGACATTAAGTACAATTCTAACCATTTACTTTTCACATCAAATATTAACAAAAATGTTTTTGAATTGAACATAAAGAAATCGATGTGAACTCTTTCCCAATTATTGTTCGGTATTGGCCATGAAACTAAATCTTTTTTTGGTTGTGGTAGGCAGGAGAGTTGACAAATTTCACATTTCCTAATTATACTTTCAATATCAGCCGAAATTCCTGGCCACCAACACAAAGATCTTGCCAATAATTTCGTTCTGACGATACCAGAATGTGAGCTGTGTAATAGTTTTAACAACTGGTTTTTTAAAATGCTAGGAATGACAACTTTGAATCCCCACAAAACACATCCATCCTCCATTGATAGCTCCGCTCTTTTTATAAAATAGACTTTCAGTTTTTCATCATTAATACTATCCGGCCAACCATTCATAACGTAATATTTTACCTTTTTCAATATCGGATCGCGGTCTGACT